>CM056208.1:4789810-4927310 GCA_029692085.1 Gymnothorax javanicus | reverse complement strand
CCTTTGTATGAGTTGCATAATAAATCATTCATAGCACAAATAAACAAATACACTGGAAAAGATTATTTGAGATTTCATTAGGGCTGTTCAAACATCTTTTTCCAGTCAGACTTAATCAGTGTTAATCTCAATGAAAGCGAAGGAAACGGATGTTTTGCCTGATACAACTATGTAGGGGATTTCAATTTCATGAAGGCTACTGTAGCTGAATGAAAACCTTTCTTGTAAGGTATAACTTGACGACCAATGCAAGCTCCGTTGAAACTAAATGCATGCAGTTCAACGACATAATGAGTGACAGGCAATCAGCTTTCATAACGAGGTTAGCAAGGCTGCCAAACGTCAAAGAAACATTGAACATGATTAACACCGCCGTTATGGGAAAAAAAAATACATAGACAGGGGGACTCAAAATTTTGTACTTAAAATTCAGTCAAACTCTCGATAGCGGCTGAGGTTGACGCGCGGGGCGCGAGCATCCTTTCAGTGACCGGAGTGAATGCGCTTGGTTGCTTTCAAGTAAAGCATTGCTCGGCTCCAAGTGGGACGGGCAAGAGAACTTGGATTACTTTCGCTCCATCCCAAAGCCCCACTTCACAGCTAGCTCCCCAGTGACTCGACGCACGGAATACTGAAGGTGTGTTAACGTTGCGGGGGTGACAGAGAGACTATTCACTTTCACCGTGACTTGGATTTTACAGCCATGTTCCAAGGAGTGTTTGAATAACTGGGATTTTAATAGTGCGATCACTCAGAGGACCGAGAGTCAAATAGCGGACCGCCAATTCATAAAGGTAAAGTCTCCTTCCAATAAAGTTACGGTGCCCAATTGCAGCTTTCATCTCGGGTCATCTTTTTGATTGCCTTCAGTGCGATTGCTGTGATAATTTGGTCGGGAGTGCGATCTTTGTTATTGACAACTGTCAAATTCGCAGGCTTTTTAAATATTCGTTAGAAATTTGCTGCCCTTGATATTCGTACTTTTAAAGCAGAAAAATTTTTGACTCATAATGAATCGAATGACTGATTGCGCTATTCGACTTCTTTATATTGCTTACCTTGTTACCTGTTGACTAATCGCTGGCCCAGCATTACGAAAAAGATTAACTAATTTTGTCCGCAGGTAATTTAATTCAGGCGGTTAGGTGTGGTTTCCGTGCAGTTTTCCATTTTAATTTCAGACTTTGTTTTCCAATCAAGTTTATGAGCGTGTATACCAGATTTATGATGCTGACGTGATGCAGCACCGAGCGCTTGCACAGACTTGAACCAGTAGCCTGAAGCTCTACATTTCACACTGCCAGCTAAGAGCAATTCTCATAGAAATTTTCCAAACTAGCGCCCCCTAATCAGGGCACATTTGAAGCAACGGTAGGGCAGTCAACTCTCTGCACGGCCAATGCCATCTAATGATACCTTTTTATAACATATTCACTGCCTTCCGCTGAATGTCGTCACTTAAACCTTTGATAGTATGAGAGGTTTATTGGTTTTTAATCTCAAAAAGAATTCATGCATAATTTTTTTTCTAACAATCACGCTAACTAAATCCATAGTTTATGCTCAAGGTCAATCTCTCTCAGAAGTCAGTCATTAAATCTGGCAAAATTTGGAAATGTTCACTGGAGTCCACAAAAAAGCTTGCATAGACTTGTATATTATATAGCAACATACATCTGATGAAAAAAAACAAGAACACAAAGAATGACATCTTGCATTGCTTCTGCAGCAAATAATGCAAAACAAATTTATAAAGTTCTCTGCTGGCCTTGTGGGGACATATCTGTTTTTATTTCAAAGCCACCTAAAGGTACACAATGGTGTAGGAGATTTACCATGCCACCAAAACGCATTCTTCAGATGTGCTTGAGTTCTGTTATGATCTTCATATTCTTTTGATGGCATTTAAAAACTGCTGTCAGTTCATGCAGAAGATTTTGCGGGGAAAGGCAGCGATAGGATATGGTTTTGCTGTAGCGTGGCAGATGGAGATCTTCAGTCAAACTTGCATACCATCCAGATCTTTCTCTTCCCACAGATTACATTTCTCATCAGTGTCTAGCACAGGGGCCGGGAGCCTTGCTCTGGAGAGCCATAGCCCTACCTGCTGTATCTGTCCATCTGCTCAAAAACACCTGATGTGATGAAGTTATTGCCTTGTTATCAAGCCCCCGACAGGCTACAAACATTAGAATCGGGTGTGTCAGAGCATAGAGACATCTGAAACATGCGAGGCTTTGGTTCCCTACCCCTTCTTTAGCAGATATATCTATTGAAAAACAGAAGGGCCACTCCCCCAATGAAATTCCCCATGCCTGGATACTTCTTGAGCCGAATATCTCCCGTTTTGTGCAGGCTGCAAATGGGCTGCTTTTATCCTCGCTATCACCACAATTTGTTAGATGAACCAAGGACGCTGATCTAGCGTATGGTGCACTCTATGCAGGGCATTGCTGTCCATGATATTGTGCAGAATGTCCATTCCCAAAACTGACTCTTGGACCAAACTGCTGATTTTGGGCGGTTTCTCCTGGGCGCCTCTGCTGAAAACATCCGAATGCAGTAACTTTCCTTTTAATTGTTTTTCTTCATTTTTCAAACTTCTCTGGCTCCTTTGACAAACCTGTTCACCAATAACTCAGCCAACGAGTGTCCTCTTTCTTCTGCCTCTGGGAAAACCCATCCTGGTCACGGACCGGGCAAAAGACCGGGTCATGGACCGGGCTTTCACATGCTGCATCAATGACGTGCAGTCGGAGGTTAGTTTGGTGAGGCAGAAACCTCCCCTTTGCTTGATTAGCAATCAGACGATTAACTAGTTTAGTAAGACTATTCGGCAGAATGACGGGCCAGTTTAAGTTTCCGCAGCGTTATTACTCAGTTGGCTACATCGAACTTGAAATGCTCACGAAACTGCAGATTTGCGAGTACTTGCTTCCAGGAAGCCAGAGACGTGCGGTGAGGTGATGCAGTCACCCAAACTTTTATCACAGGATTTTGTGAACCTGTTCCCACGTACTATTCCTGATTGACAATCAAAACAATTAAGACCAAGCCTATAGGAAGCCCGTATACTGATAGAGGAGATAATGACAAAAAGATTTATTCACATATGCGCTTCAATTCGAGACTGCAAGGATGGAAATCTGAATAATCAATTAGGAAAAATTCTCAGCTCTCTGTAATTCTGTATATCGTTTAAACATTTTGTTAATCGGATTATGAAAGAAGACTGAAAATAAGCGCCCGCTTTTTGTTTGGGTGTAAAAGCGCGTATTTAAAGGAGAACACATTGCATAATGATTCAGCATTGAACTCTGCATAAACCGAACTGTTTTAATATTCGTTGATGACATTGCTTCGGCTTCCTGGAAGCAAGTACGCGCAAATCTGCTGTCTAGCGAGCATTTCAGGTTTGATATACTGAGTAATAACGCCATGGAAAATTTAAACTGGCCCGTCATTCTGCCAAATAGTCTTACTAAACTAGTTAATCGTCTGATTGCTAATCAAGCAAAGGGGAGGTTTCTGCCTCACCAAACTAACCTCCGACTGCACATCACTGTGCTGCATGTCCCCTTTAACACAATAGATCAGACATGACAAGAGCAAAAATACTTACACACTTGCTCATCCAGTACCTCTTCCCAAAATCATGGTCGATCCCTCCACCATTCTATGAAGGCCTTCCTCTAGCTCAGGGGCGGCCAACCCTGGTCCTGGAGAGCTGCAGTGTCTGCTGGTTTTTAGTGTTACTCAGCACTTGATTGATGAATTAAAGCAGTTGATTACACACTTCACTTATCTCACCTGGTGTCTCAGGTTTAAATCAGGTGGAGAAAACCAAACTCAGCACACCCTCTGGCTCTACAAGACCAGCGTTATCCACCCCTGCTCTATAAACTTTTATCTGTACTCTGTACTTCTATTTTGTCTGCATTACAAATATGCTAAACATCCAACCACATTGACAAATCTTGGTTAACGCGTAGACTGCTGTCACAACCTGCAAGTCTGCTTAATTGGCTCTAGGAGTCTTGTGGGTTGTTCCTGCTAATTGCTTGATTGGCTCATTATTACTAAATTAAACCTGAGACACCAGGTGAGATCAGTTAAGTGTGTAATCAACTACTTTAATCCATCAATCGAGTGCTGAGTAACACCAAAAATCAGCAGACACTGCGGCTCTCCAGGACCAGGGTTGGCCACCCCTGCTCTAGATGGTAGAACATTCACACAGGGATTTGCTTCATTTCCAACCATTAAACATTATGGAGGTCGGGCGGTGATATTGGGCAATTAGACCTGCCTCAATGCTGACTTCCCTGTTGGCACAGATGAAATTCGATGGGTTTGAGGTCAGATCCCTGAGCAGGCACGTCAGTTTCCTCTAACTGATCTCAATAGGGCATGTGTGGGCCTCACTCTGAGCTCAGGAACATGCTGAAACAGGAGGAGGGTTTTCCCCAGACTGCTGGAAGTACAGTCATCTGGAGACTTACTGTATCTCAAACCACAAAAAACAACCCCAGGCTGAGGACTGTCTACACACTTTTGGCCAAACAGTGTTCCATAATATTTGGCTGGGCTGCTTGTCTCCTCTTATCTTTACTGCTTAAAAGTGTGATTAAAAATTATGTGTAAATTACATGCTGACTGAGATATGCAGTATTCTTTGGCAAATACCCTTAGAAAGTATGTTATTAGTAACACAAAACAAATAATGGTCAGGGTCTTCCTTCGCTCTCAGAACTGCCTCAGTTCCACAATATGATATAAAAAAAAAACCTTTGCAATTGCAGTCCAAGTTTATATGACTGCAGCACATTTCTACAGATATATCAACTGTGCTTTCATACTGTGAATCTGTCTTCTGCCAACATCTCAAAGGAACCCTACTGAATTCAGATCTGATTCAGATCTGTTGGATCCAGGCCACTGATGAACACTGATCTCATTGTCTTGTTCATGAACCCAGTTTGAGGCAACCTTTGCGACAGGACATGATACATTATTATGCTGGAATGTGCCATTAGAGGACGGGCAAATTGCAACCAAGTGTAGGGATGGACATGGTCAGCAACAGTAATCAGATGGGATGCGGCATCCAAACAAGGATCGGCTGGTATTGACTCCTTCCCTACAAGCCAACACGAGGACAAAAAGGCCACGGAGAAACAATGCGACACAAAAAAAAAAAAAAAAAATGTCTAAATGTTTTATTAATGTCCAACAGTCTTCATGATACCTCATAAGAAAGCTCGGAACGTGGTACTAGGGTTTTCCTTTCAAGTATGATTATGAAAAAATGTGCTTATTATATAGCACATTATGCAAATTTGCTCTCATGAATATTGATGAGAAAAAGAGGGGAAAATGAGCAAAATTAAGTTTCTTGATAGATGTACACGAGTGACATAACACCAAAAGTTATCAGAACTGGACAAAATATACTCAAGTGTGTAGAGGACATACAAGATGACGTTGCGCTTCACGAAACCAAACTATCCCGACGATAGCCAAACATGTCCATATTTGGTTCTCATCGAAAAAAATGATTCTCAGCTTTTTTTTTGATATATAACACAAAGGAATCTGATGTATGGAAGAAATACAATTGTAGAAAGTTTGATAACCTTTCTTGGCGGTTATATCTGACAAGGATTCGACAGTGCCGGCATGAAAGAGTTAAGGACCTCAAAACAAGCAAATAAAATCCCCCCACACCATTATACCACCCCCATCACCATTATACCACCCCATCACCATTATATCACCCCCATCACCATTATACCACCCCATCACCATTATATCACCCCCCATCACCATTATACCACCCCCATCACCATTATATCACCCCCATCACCATTATACCACCCCCATCACCATTATACCACCCCCATCACCACCACTGGCTGCTACAGTTGACACACATTCATTCTGTTGATGCCAAATTCTGACCTAAGCCTCAGTGTGTCGCTGCAGAAATGGAGATTCATCAAAGCGGCTCCATTTTTCTAGTCTTCAGCTGTCTCCTTATGGTGATCCAGTACCCACTGCAGCCTGGATTTCTGTTCTTGGCTGACAGGAGTGGGACTCCAAGCCTTCTGCAGTTGTAGCCCATCCACCTTAAAGTTTGATGTGTTGAGAAGGCTGAGATACTCGTCTGTTCTCCACAGTTGTAAAGAGTGGTGATTGGAATTACTGTTGCTGCTCTGTCAGCTCAAACCAGACTTGCCATTCTGCTCTCTGACCTCTTTTTACAGCCAGGCATTCTCATAAACAGTGCTGCAGCTCACTGGATCTTTTTGTTTTTCTGTGTAAACTCTGTAGGCTGTTGTGCGTGAAAATACCAAGAGATCACCAGTTTGAGAAACATCCAAACCACTCCGTCTGGCACCAACACCCACAGCACAGTCAAAACCATTAACATCGCATTTTTCCCCCCATTCTGATTTGAGAACATAAACAGAATCTCCTGGCCTGAACTGACACAATCTCATGTATTACATTGCTGCCACACGATAAGCTGATTGGATAATTGCACAAAGAAGCAGAAGTGCAGGTGTTCCTAATAAATTGTTCTATCAGTCACTCAGTATAAAAGCAGACAAGCACATTGGAAATCCTATATTCTATACCTGCACTTTTTCTTGCTCAGTAGATTTTCCTTTGAACTGATTTTATTCCTTGAAGATGCATGCATTTTTGCTCTAAAGCATTTTCTCGGCTAAAGATTAGCATTAGTGCGCTAGGCAGTAGAGACTGCTGTGTACAGACTTACAGGAGAGTAACTGTAGTATGAATCCCACCATGGTCATGTGAGGACACACGCTCCTCTGGCACAGTTAGTCTAGCGCCTTAACTTATCTGTCCCCAGGACCAATCATACCATAGATGCAAAGTGGAAACTTATAGCTGTCATCCTGTAGCTCTCAACTATGGGGAGGACAGGGAGCAGCTCGCCAGAGTGTATATGCCTGCAGGATCCTCACTAGGAACATTATTCTGACTATTCTCAGACGTTTCACTCCACAAAACTAATTCTTACTTCCCCGTAAGCCTGTCACAGCATAGACATTTCATTGCCCAAAACACAATCTCTTGCTTTCCGGTCGGCCTTGTAACACAAAGGAAAAGCAAAACAAGAGCGGTCATTCTGGGGTCATAGTGAACGTGATACGCCACAAAGAGTGTTGTTTTCCGGAGAGGTCTTAAAATTCTCTTTGTGAAATAATTCTTGAGGAAGTTAGGTTCAATTTTCCACCCTCATGAAACAAGAGTTGTCATTACGGTGTTGTCAGGTGTCTTCGGCTTGCAATCAGTGAAAGCTGAGCTGGGAAAATGTGCTGTAAGTTGGAATGCACACCTCCCTCAAACACCTGCTCTGTGTGAGGGAGGGGGTGTCATTCGACTGCAATACCCCCAAAGACAGTGAAATCCATGTTTGAATTATGCTATGCTGTCCAGTATAAGAAACATGTTATCTCATTGTTGCAAGGCAATGGAAGGGTTTTCTGAACACGTAACACCTCCCCTTAAAAACACCACAACTATTTTTATGTCAGATGTCAGATAAAGCTAAAACATGCTTTCAAAAAATGTTTTTAGAATCACCCAATCATGAAGGGGACTGGGGTCTTTCCTTGCAGTTGAGTAAAGGTGGTCAGATGGTAATCAGAAAATGAACCCAGCTTGCTGTTTTCCAGTTTGAAATGTGTGTTTGAAAATTAGGGTTTTTGAATGCATGGATTTTATTGCCTCCTTGTGTGAGGGCTTGAATGCATTGTCCGTGTAAACGGCAGTAGGTGTGTGGGTATGAGGAAGGTGTCAGACTGAAGCAGGTATGGGCCGTCTGCTGTGTGAACTCGACATCCCTGGTGGCCCTTTCTAGATCAGGGAACCATCTGCACAACTTCCTGTTTCTCCTGTCTCAAGGTCTAACAGAAACACGACACGCAACAAAGCACCGCGCTGCTCACTGTGGGAAACAAGGCGAATAGAGCCAAGCACCTGTGACCTAGCACAAACACAAGCTGAAGGAATTTTGCTTTGACCAGATCTTACACCCTTGTTATTTCATTGTGCATCACTACTGAAGTGTATGTGGGGGGGGGGGCATCCTGCAGGGAATTTTGAGATTACAGTGAGATTATTGTTATGGTACCATTTACGAGAGCAGGGGGGGCGTGAGAGCTAATCACAGCTATCTTAGCTGTTTTGTTCCATTTGACAGGGCGATTGGGGTTTTTTGTGGGAAAGCCCTTTCAAATGAGCATTTGCATGAACGGATTTTCCCGCAGACCGTGTAATCATTGTGCAAACTGGAGGTCTATACTGTAGCTCTTTCATTGTCACCAGATTCCCAGCCTAGTGTTTGCTTTTCTTGTCAGCAGCGATACTGCAGTTTCACTCCATCACTTTCTGAATGTGTGTTTAGAGGTGCCAGTTTTTATACCTGCGGTATGTGGAGTGGTGTGTGGGTGTGGGGGTGTGTGTGGGTGTGGGTGTGTGTGTGTGTGTGTGGGTGTGGGTTTGTGGGGTGGGTGTGTGGGTGGGTATGTGTGTGTGTGGGTGGGCGTGTGTGTGTGTGTGGGTGTGGGTGTGTGTGTGTGTGTGTGTGTGTGTGTGTGTGGGGTGTGTGTGTGTGTGTGTGTGTGTGTGTGTGTGTGTGTGTGGGGTGTGTGTGTGTGGGTGTGTGTGGGTGTGGGGTGTGTGTGTGTGTGTGTGTGTGTGTGTGTGTGGGTGTGTGTGTGGGGTATGTGTGGGTGTGTGTGGGTGTGTGTGTGTGTGTGTGTGTGTGTGGGGTGTGGGTGTGTGTGTGTGGGTGTGTGTGTGTGTGTGTGGTGTGTGTGTGTGGGTGTGGGTGTGTGTGTGTGTGTGTGTGTGTGTGTGTGTGGGTGTGTGTGTGTGTGTGTGTGTGGGTGTGTGTGTGGGTGTGTGTGTGTGTGTGGATTGTGTGTGTGTGTGTGTGTGTGTGTGTGGGTGTGGGTGTGGGTGTGTGTGTGTGTGTGTGTGTGTGTGTGTGGGTGTGGGTGTGTGGGTGTGTGTGTGTGTGTGTGTGTGTGTGTGTGTGTGTGTGTGTGGGGTGTGTGTGTGTGTGTGTGTGTGTGTGGTGTGTGTGTGTGGGTGTGGGTGTGGATTATGTGTGTGTGTGTGTGTGTGTGTGTGGGTGTTGGGTGTGTGTGTGTGTGTGTGTGTGTGTGTGTGTGTGTGTGTGTGTGTGTGTGTGTGTGTGGGTGTGTGTGTGGTGTGTGTGTGTGTGTGTGTGTGTGTGTGTGTGTGTGGTGTGTGGTGTGGGTGTGTGTGTGTGGGTGTGTGTGTGTGCGTGTGGGGCATGTGTGTGTGTGTGTGTGTGTGTGTGTGTTTGTATGTGTGTGTTTCTGTTGGTGTTGGGCCGGTGTCGCTTGATGGTCAGTGAGAGGCAGCAGGGTGAGGAATGGGACCTCAGGGTTGGAAACCGGAAGGCTGGAGGCTGCATTCAGAGATGAGCACTTCTAGCTCAGCTGTGCACTGCCTGCTGAAAAAACCAGCACCGCCTGGCGTAAAGTCCATGCTGTCAGTGCTGGTTTGTGCTGGTTTCTCTGCCGAATAAAACAGCACAGCCGGTCAATGTTGGTCATTCTCATTACCAGCATGTGTTGTGTTTTTGACAAATGTGTGCTGGTTTATGCTGGCTGACCAGCACAAACCGGAGAGGCCATGCTAGCTGACTAGCACAAATCAGCATGACCGTGCTGGCAAACCAGTGAAACCAGCATAAACTAGCACTGACCAGCTTGGAATTCATGTGGGTTGTGGCTGGTTTTTTTCCGCAGGGTAGCCATTAGGGAAGCCCACACACTCACCTGCACCAGCTGTGCTTTAGCTGAAATTCTGGATGTTTCAGTGAAGAATAATATTTTACAGGGACACACATAGATGGTACACCTTTGTGCAGCATTAGCATTAGCATGGATAGCTCAAGGATAGGAGGTGGGAAAAATGATAGTGGATGGTCAGGGAGATTTTGTGAGATAAGCTCAGGCATGAGATGAAAACCCACAGAACTGCAGGCCTGAAAGAAATGGCCGCCTTAATATCAAATAAGAACACTTTCTTTGTCATTACATGAAAATAAGATGAAAACAAAAAATAAACAGGGTCTTCACCCAATAAAGATAGGTGTACTGTGAGACACTGTGATGATGGATTTTTAGTAAATAGCCATGAGCAATGCTTCAACACTGCAATTCAATATAACACCAATCTCACTTCCTTTTTTTAGAGATACCATCAGGCTGGTTTGTTTGGGGGGCTTTTCAGAGCGGAATGAGCTATCAGTGCAAACATTTACGGGAAAAACAAAGTCAAATCAAAGAAAATCAAAGATGCAGATTACAGAAGGAATGGCTGCTGTATTCCAAAGGTGTGTTGACGCACAGCATTCGTTTTTACATGGCTGTAGTTTTATTGAAATTACTGGAGTGTGAAAGATTACTCTCACCAGGAATAGTGAAAGCTGTAGTTGATCCTATACCTTGTTTTTGTTCTGTGAATGTGCTCCGACAAAGAGGGGCTGTGGTGCAGTGCTGATCATGTCCGTCAGTCTCCTGAGTCAGAGCGAGGCTGGCAGTTTGCTGTAATTGATGTAGAGTATAATAGGAAACTCTCGGATACAGAATATTAATGGTTAATAGGCTGTCCTGAAGCATTAACCCTCTGTTCCCAATTAAAACTAGAATGCTGTTCATCACTGTGGGTATTTTAAAGTATTCTAAACATGAACAGATGCCAGTGTGTGAAAGATAGGCTCTCTCTCTGGCAACACTGTCTACAGATCAGCAAAAATGTGATTCTCATTGAGGACTACAAAGGCTCTTGACTTTTGAACTGACCATACACACATGATACACGCAGACAGATACAGTCGGCAACAATGGGAACGCCCACAAACATCACATCTGGTCAGAGCCGAGGGGGAAAACAATCCTTCCCCCCGTCCGCTATACTGTAAAAACGCAGAATTTAAACTTGTCTTGCTAACGCTAAGAAGTTGTCATGAAGTACTTTGAGTCGCTCTTGCTTGCTGACAAGTATCGATATATTAAAAAATTAAGTATACTGGGGTTGGATTGTTGTCCATATGTTTTAAAAGACTGGGCGAATTATCTGACTCAGTGGCCTGCAGACATACACGTTCTGTTTTGGGGTCCCGCCATAATCTACCAAACTCGTCCTCTCTTCTGATAGCTTGAAACCATTTTGTCCTCCTTTGTGGTTCCATTTTATTATTTGGTAAAATGTAAAACTTTAATTGGTGATTTTTTTTTGTTTATTTGCAGTGCAAAAGGGCACACAGCAACTCTTTGGCATTATGGCTAATGGCAGAGACTGGTTTGTTTTCCCCTCGGCTCTACTTTTGTGGGCGTTCCTTTTGTTGCCGACTGTAACTATAGGCGTATTACTGAAGTGCATGATGGGGCATTGAGTCCTCATGAACTCAAGCTTGAACTCAGATTTTGTTGTTATTCTTTAATACCAGTTGCCGTGGCTGCAAAGCAAAAATATAACCCAATTATAATAATTTTGGTGTATATAAAGACTCCCAAGCCATATGGCAACAGTATAAGTTTTATTTTTGCATGTACGGCTTTTGCTGTCACTATTGCAGCTGCAATTTTATATCCTGGGATGAGATCAATAGGTTCTGGCATCGAAGTTTCAGCCACCCAGAGTTGTTTGAAAATGATGCGATATTGCTTTGAGCGGTTATGGGTGGGAAAATTGAGTGGGTGCCAAGAAATTAAAGTAGTGGCTGCCAGGAGTCTAAGGAATACAATGGCATATTAAAATCATATAAAGTATTTAGAGCAGGCGTTTGGAGTGTCCGACTGAAGTCAGTGTTTGAGGACTCCATCGCTGTTATGTATCAGTCATGATTGATATTTCAACATTAGTACGTCCTCAGAAGTTTATTCTGGCCAGATTTTTACTTCAGACCCTGCAGGGTTAACCCTTAAAGCGCCAAAGGCAGCATTTTTTCGCTGATACAATGAAATAAAATCAAAAGCTTTTGAAAACCTATCATGTTGGGTTTTGAAAAGGGGAGCCTCTTTTCAACAAGTTGCCACATGATAGGTTTTCAAAAGCTCAAGATATTTAAATTTTTTAAGTGTTTGAAAATTGATTTCGGTGCCCTAAGGGTTAAGGACTTAGGACACTGCTTCACCGAGGCCTGTAACGCCGCTGTCTCTGGGGATATTCCGATAAGCCAACACGGCACAAAATTAAATTAAAGTATCGAGAGAATTAATGGGGTGGTTAATAACATAAATGCCTCATTAAAATGTAATCATGCCAAATGCCTTTTCAAAGATGAATAATGTAGCAAAATAAGCTAAATAAATGTAAAATGGACTCCCAATCCCAACTGCAGTAAATGTTATCCCCTCAACCCTGGAAAAAAATATTAGCTCAACAATCAGAAAATGAGCAAATGAAATCAGTAAAGCTCAATTCGGACCATAGAACTGAGAAGACACTACTTTACCAGGCCAAAAAAGCTAGATATTTGTCTGAAGGCTGTGAGCACAAGGACTGAATGGACAAAAGAGCTGCAGAATTAAAGCTTTCAAGGGTTCCCAATCGAGTTAGCCGATTGATCAAAACAACCCGTGTCAAAATTTGTTTCTTTGTGACATCACATGGTGTTGTCCCTGCCCAGAGGCAAGAAGGATGGATCAATTTCAGCCAACCAATCAGTTCCATCATTATTTTGGGTGATGCCTTCCCTTAAACTTGGCGGCAGGAGGCTGCATGGGAAATTGAAATGAAATGAATAATGAATTTATCTGTTTATCTGTGTAAGGCTACTCCTCCAGCCGTCCAGCTCACCGGTCTACTAAGACCCGGACCGCACTTCTGTCATCATTCAATTATCAATTATTTCCTTTTTGTTTTCTGTTTGTAATACATATAACTGTAGCTCTAGTCAGTTCTGTATTAGTCACTATCACGTTGTTGGCGCCTCTGTTCCTTTCTGTTTGTAACGCCTGTGCCGGCTGCCTGCACTCGGCATTATAAATATAACCAAGTCCATCCTTGCACCTGAGTCCAGTCCTCAACTTCCTGTCCTCCGTGCACCTGCACAGTGCATGCAATACAGTCTGTTACAATCTGATTAATTATGGCTTTTTATAAAATTTATTTCCTGAACTTAGGAAACTCTCCGGTGAAATAAAAGATGCTTTTATGACTCTTTGCTGTACTTGTCTTATCTTGTGCAATTTGAGTTTATATACGTCACTAAAACTGAATATATTTCACTAAAATATTAACAAAAGGCATGACTAAAAAATACCAGAATGTTTCATTGTTGAGGTGCAATTGAGACAAATATTTAGAGAGCTCTATTGGCAGTGGTACTTCAATGAAGAATGTACCAGTTTTGATTAATTTAAAACATTTTTTGGACCTATGGTTTTTTTGACATTATACTGACATTGTACCAACAGTGTTTATTCCAAATTTCCACAGCATATCAATAAAGTGAACTTTTTCAAAGTAAAAAAAAAAAAAAACTTTGAAAAAGGCTTTATTTCATATTTGCATATATTCACCTGAGAACATTTTTCTGGACTGGCGTGGTCCAACCCTACATCCGGTGATGTCCACGTCTGAGTGAGTGAGAGACTGACTGACTGACCGACTGACTGATGGATTACATCATTGGTTGGGTGGCCAACTGTACTGTCTCCATTGGCTGTTGTTTATTGCCAATAATTTTGTTAATAGACCATAATCAGTCCAGCCATATATTGTGTTTTTTTTACCTAGTCTTGTTAAGAATGTAACATTCAGAGAACACGTCTAATTACAAGTATTTAAGCAATAAAAAAGTAATTCAACTAAGTGCCTCAATTTACACATCCTTTGCCTGTATGTAAATTCAAAAATGCCTTTATAAAATGGAGTGTCTGACTGTTAAAACACCCAATTTAATAGCTAAAATGATGATTATCATTGTAATTACCAGCTATTGTCCTCTTCTTCTTGTTGCAAGGGTGTCTGTGCGAGTTCCTGGAACCGTATGGTTAAAAAGTTTTAAAATTCCGCACACTGCTTTGAGACAGACCCCTAATTCTTTTCACCAAGTTTCATGTCTCTGCCTTGAGTGTTGTAGCGCCACCAATGGTAGAAGTTGGAGGTGCATCTGTGTTAAGCAACTTTTGAATACTGCTTCGATTTTCAAAGATTAGGTGCTGTTAAATTTTTTTGTATCAAGCTGAGTTCAATGTAGATGTTACGTACTGCTATATTGGAATTTCCACTGCTTGGGATTTTCAACAGAGTTCAAAAATGCTTCACAGGCAACACATTTTGTCCAATTTTCATCAAAATTGGTGCAGATGATCCTCAGACCTAGCCACACAAAGATATTTATCTGGTGTTATGATTATAGAGACGGATCAGCCATCACAGTGAATTAAAATCAGCGGTGAAGCCGCAAAACAGGAAGTGAGGTCACATCTCCCCAAAGCTTTGATCTATCAAAACTAAATTTAGTACATGGACTCAGGATCCCATGTTGACAAGCAAAAAATTTTTGCATTTTTTTTTTTTTTACCCCTAGGGGATGCTGTAATAGGCAAAGGGTGTTTTGCCTAATAACTGTTGATGTGTTTGCCTTAGAAAAATAATCTTTTATGACTGGTAATGTTAGTCCAAAAGCCAAAACATGGCAACTTGTCATGTCCACCTAATTGATGTGATGGCCATATTGGACTTTATCAGAGGGTTTATAAATTTTTCACTGGGTGCAATGATTTTCCAGTTTTTACCAAATTTGCAACAGATTATCCTCAGACTAAGCCTCATATGGGTTCTATACAGATTTTTGATTTGCCCGTCCTATGGTCCTATGGCCGAGTCATGGCAACTTGTCATGTCAGCCTAATTAATGCAGCTGCCATATTGGATTTTATTGAAAGATCTAAAAATGTCTCACCAGCCAGGGAGTTGATCCAATTTTCGCCAAATTGGCTAAAGATAATCTTCAGACTAAACCTCACAAAAGTAACCAAATGGATTTGAGATTTTCCAAACTGTCTATTACAGACAACCCAAACAAGAAGTGAGCTCATATCTCTGTTACATCCAATCTTTGCTCAATTCACATAAAACTTGGTATCAGTGTTTACAGCCATACTTTTAGCATAATCACATCAAGTTGTGCACAAAATCTGATATTGCTGTGTAAGCGTTGTCCCAGGATCAACAACATAATATTTGTCTAGGAGTACAACTGTAACATTTTAGTCCACCAATGAATAGCAGGTTTGCTACCTCTATGCTTTGTTTACAAATGTAATGTATTTTAGTTGTCTAAAGTGAGCTAACTAATGTTAGTACGGTTTTCGTGCAGATGAACAGAGACTTGCAGAGATGCATGTTATCAAGAAAACTCAAGATATTTTTTGCCTCGTGAATTTCATCTAATTTTCATGTCTGTCTCATTCTTAAATCGTTCACTTTTGAAGATTGTTCTAGTTTGAACTGAAGATCAAAGGTCTTTGCTGCACCCAATTCACATTTGTAAAGACTTTGTAGTTTAATGTCATAGCGGAGCCGCTATTCATTGATGGACTTTAATGTTACTCTTAGCCGAACATTATTTTAATGATCCCGGAGCAACTCTTACATGGCAATATCAGACTGAGTGAAACATCAGGTTGCACTCAAGTTGTCATGGTTACTCTGCCCTGCTGGACTGTGTGGCCCCCTCATTGCTGCTTGCAGCTATATTTATAACATTTCATTTATTCATAGTGTGCTTTTCAGCTTTTAAGAGTTGCTTTATTATAGAAACAGCAACAACCAAACACCAATATTAAAAAGAAAAGAGAATAGAAAAAAATCAGAATAGTTAACAAAATAACCAGAGACTACACAAAAAGACAAATGACCAAATGGAGGATGGACAGGGTGGGGAGGGTCTGTGTGTGGTGTATGAGATGGGGTTGGAGAGCTTAGGGCATCAAACAACTGTATATAAATGAACAGATGGGTTTTGAGAGGGGGTATGGCTCAGAAACCAGCTGAGGAGTATTGCTGGGAATGGGGAGGCTGGTGGAAGAGAAGGAAGTCAGAGAGATAGAGAAAGAGAAGGGCAAGGGCATTTAAAGATAACATATGGGTGTTGGTAATAATGCATTGTTTGAAGGGGGATGGGGGGGGAGGGTGTCATTGGAGCAAACAGACTACTGGGCTGATGCGCTCACAGGACCTGTTGTTCATGCAAAGTTGTGCAGTGTCCAGGAGTTCTGGACCATTCAGAGTTTGTGGAGTAGTTTGTATGTGAGATTGGTGAGATGTACGTTGCCGTCATCTATACGGCTGAGAATGAATGTGTGAATGAGAGTGCTGGCAGGGGATTAGCAGGGGGATGGATGAATTCTTGCAAATGTTATGGAGGTGGAAAAATGACGTTTGACCACATTATTGGTGTGAAATTCGAGGAAAAGAGCAGTCAACGAGGATACTGGGGTTACGGGTGAGAGGCAAAAGGGAGATGTTTGCATTTTTATGGTCAGGGAGACAGGAATGGTCTAATTGAGAGTTGATAGGGAGTGAATAATGAGGAATTCAGTTTTATAGCTATTTAGTTATGTGACATCCTGGATTTTTTTGAGGAGAAACATGCTCAGATGTGGGACAATGGGAGTTTGGAGAGGGAATTGATTAATTTTTTTTAGTTTTGACTTATATATAGGTGTCATTGGTGTGGTAGTGGAAGCTCCCTGTTGAAGTGGTAAATGGGGGGGTCTTAGGTAATGAAAAGAAGGTGGCCCTAGGACAGACCCCAGGGGAACCCCCTCTGTGTTGATGGCCAAATCAATGGACAGGTTGGTAATGTGTTGATGATTAGTGAGGTAGGACTTAAACCAGTTCAACACCAATATCACACAGGTTATGAAGGAGGATGGTATGATTCACCATATCAAAGGCTGTGCTTAGGCCTAATAAGACGCAGATACCAAAGGCACTTTAGTTGGCAGCATGGAGGAGCACATTGAGAACTTTGATAATGGCAGTTTCTGTGCCAGAAAACGGGATTGAAGGGGCTCATAAATGTCACAGGAGGACAGGTGATTTTAGAGAGGAGAGGACACAAAGTGTTCAGCTGTTTTGTGGATGAAGGGGAGGTTGCAAATGGGATAATTGCTGAGTTCATAAACATCAGAGCCAGGCCTCTAGAGAATGGGAGGGACAGCAGCTGTTTTGTAAACTGAGGCCACCAGACTGAGGGGCTGCAATTAATTAAATAAGGCTGTGTGGTATGGGCAGAGGGTGGGGAGACGGGATGGGGTCCAGAGAGAGGGGTGCAGTTTTGGAGGGGCGGATTCTGTCCGTGGTGCAGGAGGAGTCAGCACTAGAGAAAGTGAAGAGTCTATTTTCTGGGGCTGCAGGAGGGGTAACAGCTGGAAGGGGCAGAGATGGAGTAGGTGGGAAGTGAAGAGCCGCCGGTCCTCATGTGCAGCTGATTCACTGAGGGGTGCTTTCAGTAAAGAACAGCATCTGAGGTCTACTGCTCATAAGGTGGCAGACTGACCAGCTGTGAGTGAGTCATGATATCAGAGGAAAGGTGTTGTTTGTATTGTTCCAGGTGGACAGCGAGGCTTGTTTAATTGAATAGTTGCTCCAGATCTTATGCTTTGCAGAATGGAAGTTTTGAGGGAGCTCATTTTGTTAGTGGACTTAACCCTCATGGTCAGTGCCTGAAATTGGTCTGAACTCGCAGATACCGATTATCGGCGCTGCTGATTTTGTTCACATGAGCACCCTAACTTCTTACTGAGTACCCCCACCTCCTTGTAAGAAAAGGTCTGCATGTCTAAACACTAACTTTACAGCGTCATTGAAAATATATAGCCGGCTTAACATTGAGACAACAATGCTGAAAATGTCCTTGTTAAAATGGATTAAAAAAAGAAAACCACAACACTGTGCAGATCAAGCATTACTGTCGTGTCAAAAACACCAAAATTATTTGATTCCTGCCATCGCAGGCAATATGAACAGCGAGATAACGCGAATGATCAAGGCTTTTTTTCTTTTCTTATGGCAGACAAAAGCTGTCACACAGAACTTTCTGTACCTGAGATGTGTAGATGTGTTTGGTATTAAGGAATGTTTCTTGGGTGTTTCAATTTATTGTATTGAGTGGAGTTATTCGATTTTCTTTGAATTGAAACAGTTTAGTAAGTCAACCTGATGACAGTGCAACAACTGAGCTCGGTCTCATTCTGACACATCATTTAGTGACGCTACCTGACCAAGCATCAATGTATAACACAAAAAGAGGCTTTTGAAGTCGTTATTTGACGCCAGTTTAAAGCAAAACCTACCCACTAACACTTAACCCGAACCCTAACCTTAAATGTCAAATAAGGACGGCAAAAGCCTCCTGTTTTGTCATATATCGACACTTGGTCAGGTAGCGTCACTGTATGACGAGTCGGGATGAGAATGTGTTGAATAATTATGGCCTCTGACATGAAAAGTTTTGTCAGCGACTTAGTAGCAACAAGGGTTTTCCAGTCTGTAACTACATAGTGTTACTCTATGAATGCTTGTTTGCTCTTTGCACTACTACTTTATCTGTATTAAAACTGCCCTACACATTATACCATATTGACACATCTTGCTTGTAGATTGCACTAACTTGCAGACAGTTTCATTGTTTGTTGGTTTCCAGTCTCCAACATGTTATGCATTTTATTAAGTGTGTGGTTTGTAGTTTTAGCCTTTTGTGTTATGCTGTGTATTGCTATTATTGATGATATCACTATTATTCTGAGCTAATATTGGTGTACTTTTGTGTAATATCACGATGACATGATAAAGCTTTGCGAAATATGATAGACCTTAGTTTGAAAGTGACCTCAAAATTGTCTGTATTAAAATTACTCATAAAACCTTTCTTTTAATTAAAACTTTTTGAATAAAAGTAATGTAATGTAAAAGTAACATCAATTTACGAGGATCCAAGTTAGATCTGATTTCACATTATTCTGCCCTTTCCCTCCCAAATTTTGAGACACTGGTGGCGACTGGCATAAATACAAATATATCCAAATAAAAAGTGAAGTTTATGTCATGGTATTGACACCTTTTAGGGCCGATTCATGCCCTTCTCATGATTAAAAAAAAATCTCATGATCAAAAAAATACGGCTCTGAGTCTGTTGTGTAGTTCACTCTGTAAAACAGTAAGGAGGGTATGAGTTAGCACGTTAGCACGTAATGTGTAATCTAAAGGTTGGGGGGTAGAAAAATGTGTCTGCATTGTAATAACAAAGGGATTCTGGAGACAAGAAGACAACAATATTGACACCTGGGCTTGCATTAATGAGTCATTTAACAAGAAAATGTATGAAATTAGAATTTGTGAAATGATTCAATTATTTCAGCAGTGCATTAAGGTTAGAAATGAAGCTTTTCTTATCAAAACTAAAAGGAGTGTTGTGATGAGACTCGAGCGTCACTCACTAATAAATCAATCAATCAATCAATTTGCTGTTAGCACGACCTGGGGCGGTAAGATTCACAAACAGCTTATCCAGGAGTTAATGATAGTGTCACTTTGATTTATATAACACATATTGTAAGAAAAATGTTGGTATGTCCAAACTTTCTACCAACGTGTGAAATGCTTTATTAATGTTTTGATGGAAATAAACAACATCATAACAATCATTTAATACAAAGTAAATTTCAACAAAATCAAGGGTTGATAATTTTGGCAGCCTTCATTTAGTGGTGAAACCACCTCTGGCAAGGATAACTGTGTGGAGTCTTTTCCGGTAATTTTTGACCAGGTTAAGACATACATTTCGGGGATTTTGGACCATTCCTCTCAGCAGATCCTTTCAAGATCCTTCACATTCTTGGGTTTGCATTTATCAACCGCGCACTTCAACTGGGCCGACAGGTTGTCAGTTGGATTGAGGTCTGGTGACTGAGGCCATTGAGAATGTTGATTTTGTTGTCACAGAACCATTTCTATGTGAATCTTGAGGTATGCTTTGGGTCACAGTCTTGTTGGAAAGTCTACCCATGTCCAAGTCCCAGCCTTCTGGCAGAGGCAACCAGATTGCCAGACAAAATATCCTGATACATGGCGGAATTAATTATGCCATTAATCTTAACCAGTGCCCCTGGACCTCTTGAATTAAAACAGCCCTGGTTCATGACTGACCCACAACATATTTCACCGTGGGTATGAGTTACTTCTCCTTGTATGCATCTCTGTTTCGAAGCCAAACTTGCCAATGCAGTATCTGACCCAAACGTGCAATTTCGATCTCATCTGACCAAAACACATTGTTCCAGTTGTATTCATATGACGTTGGGCAAACTCTAAGCACTTGCCTCTGTGTCTTCCAGTCAGAAAAGGCTTTCTTCTGGCAACCCTTACAAAGAGCCTGTGGTTGCGGAGGTGGCACCTGATGGTGCTTTTGGAAACCTGGTGACCCCAAGATGCCACCAAGGCCTGCAATTCCTTCATAGTGATTCTTAGGGATTTTGTTGCTTCTCTCACCATCCTCTTCAGTATCCTGGGGGGCAAAATGCGGTTTCATCCTCTACTCATGAGATTTTCTACAGTTCCATATCTATGGAATTTTTAAATAATTGCTCTGACAGTACTCAGTGGCATATTCAATCGTTTGTGAATCTTCCTGTAGCCATTACCAGATTTATGAAGGTCTGTGACTATCTGCCTCTTTTGGACTGACAGTTATTTTGTTTTCTTCATGGTGTTGGATGACAAAGGGTTATTGCATGTGTATTACTTCATTTTATACCCTAGTGAAACAGGAAGTGATGTAATGGCTCAATATAGTTTCTTAAGACTTAGATAAAACTTAAATAAGTGTAATTTAATACCTGGCAGAATTTTGGTAGATGTTATTTACAGTAATCTTTAAGAGTACCATTAGTTGCGAAACCTTGGTTTGGAGGAAATTGATTTTTTATTAAATCAGTAAATGATTTTGGGCGGTTCCATTGGAATATTTATAACTACATTCTTTCTCACATGTTGTCATTTACAGCTTCTCTATAAATCTCTATATTTTTAAATTTTTCAAAGTATTGTTTGTGCTTTTCCAGTCAGGGGTGCCAGTAATTTTGGAGCCCACTGTATCACATGGTGGGAAATGGGATATGTCGAGTTTTTCCCCGAAACCCTCACATATATGTGTGTGTGTGTGTGTGTGTGGTGTGTGCGTGTGCATAGAGTATATTAGTTGTACAATATGAATACAACAAAACAAATACAATTGATTCATTGTTTTAAAGAAAAATGATAACCCAACCATGGCATAGAAGAGATGATAATTTGTTTCCCTCGAAAGGGAGAGATTACTCGGAAGGTGCTGGAGAATAATTTTGAATAATATCTTCAAAGTGAATGAGCATCACTTTCTGGCTAATTAGCAATTTGTACTTTGTAATTTGATTTATTGTCGCATTGAATACATTATATCAGAAACATGAATAGTCAAAATATTTTTTCTGAAAAACTGCTAAAATGGGTTTGACCTCCTTTTTAAGGGGTATATGACGAGGATTTTTCCAGTGGAGATCGGAGTCTTCTTGCCAAAAATAATCGCTGTTGGTTGTGCAGGCTTTCCCTCAGCATTGCTCTATGATTTGGTCCCCTCTGCTCCACACTGTGCATATGTGGATTGTGACAGCTAGGTAAATGAAAGCGACTGGCCATCACTGTCTGTTTTTGAGGTGAATCACTATTATTCAACATTCTTCAGAGCTGAGATTAGGGGCATATAGTACAATATGATCATGAAAATGGGACAGTTTAAATTTGTGGGGAAATTGGGAGTGCCAAATTCACAAAAAAAAAAAAAGAATATTCATGTTTTAATTCGTGTTATATCTCTCCATAGCCTAATAGTTAAATGCCAGCCTCTCAAGACTTGCTTTGAAATAAATCCGTTGAGCATGTAGATGAATACATCGTCTCGGGATGAGAAAAGACAAAGACATTTATCCTTGTGAGATTTTCTTTTAGTTCTCGCAATTCCCGAACATAGTTTTTGGATCAATGGCATTATACTGTGCAGACTCAATCTTTAATGTTGCTTTCGTTATGACCGCGAGGCAGCTCAATTTCTTGCATGATCAAAGAGCTTGATGGTATCTGGTTTAGTGGTCTGGCCGTGGTGTCATTTTATTTGCATGATCATTAAAAATGAATCTCTGAGAGACGCTTGCAGCGCACGCACCGCAAACATTCCTGTGTGCAGATTTACCTGAGTTGCCTGCACATGTTGTATGGGAAGATGCCAACAGGCTAACAGCTATACTTAATTTGGAAGCTTTTGTCACGGTTTGGGGCTGCAATACTGCTCTTCACACTGGAACCTTGTGCATCAATGGTGGCAAAATTGATGTAGAAGGATACATGTGCATTTTGGAACAATTTACCGAATTACCTAAAAAAAAAAAAAAAACCTGAATAAAGCCGCTCTCACACTGGACGCGAAACGAATTTTTCGCACGACAGATTACATTCAAAGTCAATGCAAAGACGTGAATACATGCGAAACGCGTGTATTCGCGTCTTTGCATTGACTTTGAATGAAATCTGTCGTGCGAAAAATTCGTTTCGCGTCCGGTGTGAAAGCAGCTTAAATGTGAGGATAAATATAACAAATGCAGATGCTTCTGTCCATTTTTCCTGGCATGGTTTGGGTCCACTGGTCCCTTTAAAAGCAGAAGAGTTGCTGCAAGTCAATGGAATGTTCCTTTTTGTTGATCGCCTTTATATCCAATGAGGAAGCGTTCCCTTTGTGATGGGAGTGGTCTCTTTCAGAATGTCATCAGGGCACAAGGGGTACAGTGAATGGTTTTATTAGTATAACAAGAGCAATCCGAGATTTCTGATCTCCGCCAAGGGATGATGTTGATACAAATGCAAGATCTTTCTCTTTGGAAGATTTCAGGACCACCCATGTGACAAGTTTAAATGGGATTTTTGTATGTTTGAAGCATCCATTCTCCAAAGCCTTCATCAAAGTACAGAGCGATCACATGATCATCACGTGAACATGATGTCACGTGATGATCGTGTGATTGCGCAATCGCATCGATGTGACTGCACAGGCCATGATTGGACAATCACTGCCGGTGTATGATTGCGCAATCAGTGGTGTGATTTGATAATCACCGCCGCTGGCGTGTGATTGGACAATGGCCGCGGGTGTGATAGCGCAATCAGTGGCCTGACTGGACATTACCCTCGGGTGTGATTGCGCAATCACTTTCCACCTTGATTTGACCAAAATCTGTTCATTAGTTTTGGAGAAATGTCACTGAGATTGTAAATACAGATCCGGATCCAGAATCCAAATCCGGATCTGGATCATGACACAATTTTAATGGAGTCGTCCCTTGACCAAGATCTATCTCTGGTGAAAATTTCATGAAGATCCGTCAAGTAGTTTCCAAGATATGCCACTAAGATTGTAAATACGGATCTTCATGAAATTTTCACCAGAGGCAGATCTTGGGCCAGGGACGACTCCATTAAAATTTTGTGATGATCCGGATCCGGATCTGGATTCTGGATCAGGATCATCACAAAATTTTAATGGAGTCATCCCTGGCCCAAGATCTGCCTCTGGTGAAAATTTCATGAAGATCCGTCCAGTAGTTTCCGAGAAATCCTGTCCACAGACAGACAGAAGGACGGACAAATAAATAAATAAACCGACTCGATCGCATTATCTCCTTGGCGGAGATAAAAATGGTCTTTAGCACACACTCCACCTTCACAGTCACCAGATGTCACACCACCTGAGCTCATATTGGAGACTTAGGAACAATGTTTCGGACATCACTCTCCGTCACCATCACCAAAACATCAAATGAGGAAAAATCTTTTGAAAGAAAGGTAATCCATCCCTCTAATCAAGTTTTACACATGTGGACTCTATGCCAAGGCCTGGGGAAGCTGATCTGGCAGCTTGTGGAAGTCTAACACCTTATTAACCCCTCTGTGCAGATGTGGATTCCGGCGTCCACAAAATACTGAAATTTAATTGCTAAATTGTTCCATAATTGAATTTCCAAATGATTCAAGCAACTTGCTTCATTGAAATAATTTTTCCAGTCTCTGTGACACAAATCCTGAGTTATAAAGCCTTAAATAGGGCCATGCACAACAGGCAAGGATTGGGCTTAAACCATTTATGTTGACTTTTCTATTAATTTGTCACCTGTCTGTATGTGCTCTGACATCATCTTTAAACAAGGAGGCCCCTGCTTGTCCCTGCAGGAAACTCAATGCCACACTCTGCATGTTTTATAACAGCATGGCTTTGTAGTCTCAGAGTGCTGGAATTGCCTGCTGCCCAGACCTGTCTGACTTGAAAATGTTTGGATGTGCATCATTGACCAGCACTGCAGCCTCACAGCAAAAAGGTCATGGGTTTGAATCTAGCCTGAGACCTTTCTGTGTGGAGTTTGCATGTTCTCCCTGTATTTTGATTAAGTGGGTTTTCTCGCACAGTCTCAAGACATGCATGCCAGGCTAATGGTATACTCTAAATTGCCCATAAGTATGAGAGTGAATGGTGTGTATGCCCTGCAATGGATTAGTGAGCTGTCTAGAGTGGGTTCCTGCCTTTTCACCCATAGTCAGCTGGGATAGGCTTCAGCTCTGCCCTGACCCTATTAAGGAAGAAGCGATACAGATAGTGGATGGATGCTTTTGAGCAGCGGTGTGCGGTCACATGTTCAGAGGGGCTTCAGTAACCTTACCCTTTACTGCGCGACTGTCCTCTCGCTGTTCTCATTCAAGTTTGCCTGATTAACAATCAAACAATTTATCAACTGAACGACCAAGACCAATCCATTTTCCATAATAAGAAATTATAATGAAAAAATAAATGCCTATTGCCAACATTTATTTAATTGATACAACATTGTTAGGATGGAAACATAAATGCAAAAAATCCGAAACTTTGGCTGACCTCGCAGCAATTATTTTCGCCATCACTCAGCCGTACATCGTACCCAACAATGCCCCTTAGCCGTGACTACATTCAGAATACAGAACGGATTCTCATGGCTTATTGCTCAATGAGCCTCGCAAAATAATTTATGCAAATCTGTGCTGTTTCACAAGTTACACGAGCGCAGAAATTATAAAGACAAATTTATATTTTTCGTAGTCATGTGCAAAAGAAAACGCCGTATAATTTCTTAGTGCAATGTGGCTTTCAAAAATAAATTAGACTCTCGTTGGTTCTACCAATTAGTCTAAGCAACTGTTGCTAATTGGGAGAAGTAAACTGCAAGAGGTGTAGGTCATTAAGCAGTGAAAGGTGTGTTCATTGCTGGCGCTGTGTTCCTGCCGACAGACGGCCTCTGCTTTTGAGTTTCCATCAGTTAGTGTCTTCAGTTCCAAGACAAGTACTGTGTTCTCATAAAAGGAGAGGTGATGTTACATGGTGCTCAGCTTAACATGCACTTGTAATATCTTCATTGCAACTTGTTGCAGACAATTAATTTAGAAAGGACTGTCATTTTTCTAAGACAATGAATTTGATGAGTTAAAACATTACTTATTTTGTCTTCTTATTTTTATTTACATTTTGTATATTGTCATAGTTCTTCTGGAATTGAAGCTGTAGATCTCCTAAATTCCCCGTGGAGATGGTGTGCATGCTAGATTTTCCAACAAATTACCGTGGCACAATGGCTCTTGCCAACTGATGATAACCATAGCCATAGTAGACATCTCCTATGCAATCTTCAGCTAAAAGAAATATATATATGAAACACTCCAGTCCACCACGGGTCAGTTTTAGACCCATGCAGTTTTTGGAGAGGGACGGGTACTTTGGGCATTGAGTTTTATACCCACAATGTCCTCAGAGAAAACACGGCTCTATGTGTTCTTTTTCGTCTGGGGTCTCAGTGAAACTGATCCTTTCACAGCCACTACTATTCTCTCCCGGCAGGTGTAACAGTGGAGACTTGGGAAGACCTCAGAACAAAATCCTGGACCAGACTGACCCCAGCCCCTCTTCACCATGTACACTGGATCTCTCGCTACCATCTGTGTTGGTAGGATTTCAACATTTTTTTAAAGTTCCTGAGTTAAATGGTCTTCTTGCAAGGAAAGGCAGCGAAGTTAGACTGATTTACACTGAGATGAACTACTTGTAGAATTTCATGGACAGCCCTCACAGATTCTCCTGGTAGACTGGTATCTTCTATCATTTTCATTTTACATTGCGTTTACCAAACTTAATATGTCTGAGTCGAAAAATTGGATCATAGGATGTTACATGAACTCGGGTTGAATATCTTCCTGAGCTGCAGTCGGGCTGGCACAGCTTCTCTCTGAAATTCTGCAGCTTCTCAATGGTGGTGCCTTTTCATGCCCAAGAAAATCAATTGTTTATACATTATTGCAGCCAGACAAATTTAATGTTTTATTTCCCAGGAATCCAAATGTCCTCAGCAATGTTAGTGTAGATGTGGTTTGGAAGGTTTTGGAAGAGGTGGCATTCACTGGGCAGTAGTTTGGTAGATATCTTACAGTTGACTCCATTTTTATTGTTGGGTTGTTATCAGGAGAAAATAGATGAAAGAATGCAGATATACTGTAAGATAAGTACTGCTGCCGCCAAAAACTGCAGAATATGACTGTACCTGCCTCCTAATAATAACAAAACAATGGAATGCTCCAGTTACCACCATGACACTAAGTCATACTCTCAAAAGTCACAGCAAGCAATACAATCAGTGTTCCCAACCAGCCAACAGCTTCAATGATGAAAAACTGCACATAATTCTCCAGATTACCAAGATGTGAGGGTCATGACAAATCAAGAATTCCAGCCCACAATCCCTGTCTAGTGAACAGTGATGAATTTTCCAGAAAGATGTTTCTGTCATGGCCTAGTTCACCATTGTGTAACACCCTATCCTACCTACCTTGAGTTTTGGAGCCAGCAACTTATCTGGTGCTTTCAGTAGTGCTTACGGATGACGGTTACCCCTAAACATCATGATCATTGTAGATTGTTCAACTAGGCAAATTTGAATAAAAAAGTAAAAATAGAAAAAAAAAAAAGCAACTGTCCAATGCCCTGTCTTATTCATTTGAAGGTTACCCAACCAGTCTTGAATTCAGCAAAATTGAGAAATCTGCCTCGAATTGAAGACCCCAGTGCTAAAAGTACCCAAGTCACAAAATGTCCCTTTTGAGTAAATTGACAAAATCAACTTGAGAGACCATAAAAGACATTTTCCCATCCACCCACACCTCTTCAATGAGTGAAAATGTGACTGAAGCACTTTTTTTTTTTTTTGATTTTTGGGAATTTTTCCTTTATTTGACAGTTATACAGTGTAGAGAGACAGGAAGGTTGGGGAGAAGAATGGGGGAAGACATGCAGCAAATGACCTGAGCTGGAATTGAACCCAGGTCGCTGTGAGAAGGACACAGCCTTTATGGTACACGCGCTTAGACCAGTGAGCCACTGGGGCGCCCCTGACTGAAGCACTTTTAGCACTAGGCTTTTCAATGGACCTTTCCGAATAGCTCTGCCCCCCTTGGTTACTGTTGCTAAGGCCCACATGCAGCTCAGTTCCCACAGCACAGCAGAAGTTTAAGCAGAACTCTATTGAGCGTATTCCCAAAATTATTGCAGTTTATTTCCCACAAAATGCATCCAACTTGTCCAGCAAAGTCTTCCAGAGAGGCCTTAAATATTTAAAGGAGGAGACCTAAGCAAAGTATATTTCAGTGGAAAGTAGAATTCTTGAAGTGTCTAAAGCACATATTTTAATTTGATGATAATCCAGTGCGACGCATTTTGAAACCAGCAAGTCTTCAAATTGGTTTCAATACCAGGGGGCAGACATTTTTACTTGGGGAATCTTCTGATTTTGAATTTGATCTTTGGAAACCTCACCTTTAAAAAATGCTTAATAACCTAAACCTCTCGCAGTTTACATCTCCCGATTAGCCACAGTTGCTCAGACTAATTGGTAAAAACCGACGAAAGTCTAATTTACTTTTGATAGCATTGTTATGCAATGCTCCACAAAATTATGAGGCGACTTCTGCATATAAATGCCGATGTAACATATCAATATGTCTTTATAATTCCAGCGCTTGTGTTGCTCGTTAAGGAGCACAGATTTGCGGAAATTAGTTTGCGAGGCTGCGAGAATCCGTTCCATTTTCTGAATGTTGTCATGGCTAAAGGGCACTGTAAGGTTGCACAGCTGTGTGACAATCCTAAGGACGGCGAAAATGAATGCCGTGAAGTCAGCGAAAGTTTTGGATTTACAATGCCATATCAATTATATAAATGTAGGCAATGGGAATTCACCTTTTCATTACCATTTCTAATTATAGGTCATGTATTGGTCTTGGTCACTCAGTCGATAAATTGTTTGATTGTTAATCAGGCCAGCTTAAATAAAAACTGCTTGCGGGCAGCCAAGCCGTTAAGGGAGAGCTTACTGAAGGCCCTATGAACAACTCCATGGCCCGGATGAAAGGAAAGAGAACAACTGACGTCATGAAAGAGAATAACTGACGCCACAAGCACATAAAGCACCGTGGCACTGGCATTTGATTGGATAATGCGTTCGAAATGCACACTCACCCACTATATAGGGCACTGTGTAGTGAATGTTTTACACTGAAAACATTATAGAGAGTGAGTGAGCGAGTGGACAAGTGTGCATCCCGAATGCAGCCTTAGATTCCCCAAGTAAAAATGTCTGCCCCCTGGTATTGAAGCAGATTTGAAGACTTGCTGGTTTTAAAATGCATCGCACTGGATCATTACCAAATTAAAATTTATAAAACTATGTGTTTTAGACACTTAAAAAATTCTATTTTCCGCTGAAATATACTTTGCTGAGGTGCAGTCTCCTCCTTTAACACAAGGATATACCAATGACATAAATTTTTTTTTAACGGAACGGGTGGAGATACAAGAGTAACCGCAAAGTGCTGGCGATCAATGCAGAAAAGCCGAGCACCCACTAAACTGCACATTTAGATAAAACCAGGCAAAATAGAAGAATCGTACTGCACATGTAAAGCAGGGTAAGTATTTTTCATGCATTTGTTGCCACTGAGCTAAAAATAACACTGGATCCAGTATGCTGTCTAACGTCAGTTGGCCATGAGTTAGGCAGTACGCAAACTGGACTTTGTTATAAATCATATTACACAATGCAGCTCACCCTTAAACTAGCTACATTAGACACAATCAAGTTATTAATCTAACATTCATTATATCGGGCTTTTCCTCCAAACCAATTTCTATGACAAGCTAACTTTACTCATTTCGGTGAAGGGACTGACATTCTGAGTCAGCTGGCTGGCTACCAAACCAATTTTTCCCACGTTAAAGTTTCTTAGCAGATTACTTCATGCTGTTACAAAATCCTTCACCATCTGGCTCATCATTTTATATTATCCAGTGTTGCGAAAGTCTGTGCTGGGTGGCACAAATTAATCGTGCTCTTAGCAGAATAACTACTGGTTTGTAGCATGCAGAAGTCCACTGTGTTTGTTGATCCTATTCACATTGGGTTGCATATGAGGTCTTCCACCTGTCTTAATCCATCGAAAACACTTTTCCAACTGCGTTTTTGGCTTTGGAAAACAGATCAATTGAGCTCCCTGTAGCCGGGCAGTATAGCTTTCATCAGTATTATACATTCCCCATGTGCATCTAAGAACCATTTTCGGAAAAAGTCTGACACCTGGCCTCTTACAAACAGCTAAAGATTGCATTGAGTGTCGGAAAATATGGCGATGCTATCGGGGTAGGCTGGACCTTAGTAAGATAAGGCAATCTGATTGGTTGTTTTGCTACATGTGATTGACAGGTCGGAACAGTCCATTTGACTCCAGAGCCCTTACGCAAACAAAACAAATCACAGCTTGTATGCTATACCCCCTAACAGTTCTTAATTAATTTTAATTAAGAAAATGGACCCTGTGCTTGTATGACAGTGACAATCACAAGCACTGCAGTTACCTACTCTCTTCTGAACATGTCAGTTGATGTTAGCAGCGTGAGTAACCACACGTCTTTTAAGGCCATCCATTCCTCTATTTTTTGTGATATACTTTGAGTTTACTGGTAAAAAGCAGCCAGTTTTGTTGTTTATTTTTAGCTCAGATTCAAGTGAAGACCTGTGGTCTGATCCTTATTAGCTGCCTGGCCTTAAAATATCACTGCCAATACTCGCTCACGCCTACAGAATGTTGTTCAGCATCATTGTATGATAAAACAGATGTGTTTCCTTGGATTCCTTGTCATGAGCGAAGATACCAGGCTTATTGTCAAAGCAAATAATTTAGTATGTTTTTGTCAGTTTTAAATAATGTCTGTTTCAGTTGCACAGATGTTATTCATTATTCTTGTGATATATTTTCTCTGGTTTGGGCAATACAGAGGTTTGGGTGTGAAACACATAAACTTACCTGTCCCTGTCACAGCCCTGACTTCCTGTTGCTTTTGGCAAGAATTATATCACCACTGTGTTTGAGTGATGATGGAGAATTAAGACCCACATAATTGATTCCATGCAACACTGCATGAAGCCTAGGTGCTGTGAATGGGACCACAGCGCCATGATACTGCTCAAATATATATCGTGGTTGAGCGAAACAATGATGGCACTGATCCTAAGAGGCCTGTTGATAGCTGCATGATGGCATGTAATGTAAAGTTTAACTAGGATCTTCTGCTGAACTCCTGATGACCCTGCAGGATAATGCAGGAAAGGATGAATAAACAAAACAACATAAAGGCGCTTTTCATCTGCACCTGATGCTAAATGCAGTCCTGCCGACATGCTAACCGCAGCTGTGGAAGACCTTCAGTTTCAGGAGGCAGCAAATGGCAACATGTCAGTTTGTGACATTTACTCTGTGTGTGTTAATAACCCATGACAAACATCACAGTTTACAAAACCATAATGGTCACAGCACTGTCACGGAACAGACAAAAGTGCAAAGGGAATTCTTAATAAATGCAAGATTGGAGTAATATAATCACAAACAATACGAGCAGCAAGAAGACAATTCGAGGATCAGGCGGGGGCAAATAGGAAAACCAAAAGTTAGGCTAGGCATAGTAGAAGGGACTGGTCCAAGGTCAGTTACCCTGAGCTAAAGCTCAATTTCACTGTCCCACCAGTTTTGCTTCTCACCTGTGGCAATGAAGCCAGGCAAAACAGGAAAAACAAGAAGCCAAGACAAGGTGAGAACTTGGTATTATTATTATTATTATTGTTATTGTTATTTTTTATTATTTTAATTATTGTTATTAATTGTAGTAGCAGTAGTGGTGTTGTTTGTACGATTTGGTCAGTTGTTGGGACTAACCCCAGGAAATTGTGCTGTTTCAGTTGTACCTGATATAGAGTGTGATGTGAGGGCAGGGAAAATAAATCTCCCAGAATTCATTGCGAGATGCCCAGCTAACTGCAGGGAGACGAAGCAGCCAGTATATCGGGACGGGAATCTTTGCGTCCATCTCCAGCATCTGTAATGCTGCCATCCACAGGTATGTCCAGGTCATGTACGGGACAGAGAGATGCAAAATATATCAGCCCTGAAACTCAGGAGCACATTTGGCTTTATCAAAAGCAGAGGGGGAAGTTTACTCTCAGGAAGTGTAAGTTTGTTCCCACCTGCTAGACTTGCCATCTCTGAACAAAATGGAGGACATTGAGATTCTAGATTAGGAAGTTTTAATGTTGTGTTTGATATTGCAGTGTAGAAATATTTTGAAGTACATTGTTCAGCATTAGGGTTTTTTTTCCAGTGGAATCATTACTAACACTGGAGGCAAGGTGATCGTGAAGAAGACGGCGGGACAGTCGGTGTACAGGGGCAGCTTTGCTAATGCCATACGCTCCCTGTCCCTTCCCAAGTGGAGGGAGTCCTTCGTCGTCTCAGGTTTGGCTATGAATACACCTTATATCAGTCATGCTGGAAAATCAGAAACACTTTTTCAAGTGTCTTCTTGAATCTTTCCATCATTAGCAATGTTTTTATATTCAATTGGTTGCAGTAGGGCTGTGGCTGTACGTGATTGGCTGCATTAAGCTGTCAGACTGCATGTGATTGGCTGCATTAAGCACTGAGGCTGCGTGTGATTGGCTGCATTAAGCTGTGAGGCTGCGATTTATTGGCTGTATTAAGATGTGAGGCTGTGAGTGATTGGCTGCATTAAAATGTGAGGCTGCGTGTGATTGGCTGCATTAAGCTGTGAGGCTGCGTGTGATTGGCTGCATTAAGATGTGAGGCTGCATGTGATTGGCTGCATTAAGCTGTGAGGCTGCATGTGATTGGCTGCATTAAGCTGTGAGGCTGAATGTGATTGGCTGCATTAAGCTGTGAGGCTGCATGTGATTGGTTGCATTAAGCACTGAAGCTAGATGTGATTGGCTACATTAAGCAATGAGGATGTGTGTGATTGGCTGTATTAAGCTGTGAGGCTGCGTGTGATTGGCTGCATTGAGCTGTGAGCCTGTGTGTGATTGGCTGCATTGAGCTATGATGCTGCGCGTGATTGGCTGCATTAAGATGTTAGGCTGTGTCTGATTGGCTGCATTAAGCTGTGAGGCTGTATGTGATTGGCTGCATTAAGCTGTGAGGCAGCATGTGATTGGCTGCATTAAGCTGTGAGGCTGTGTGTGATTGGCTGCATTAAGCTGTGAGGCAGTGTGTGATTGGCTGCATTAAGCTGTGATGCTGTGTGTGATTAGCTGCATTAAGCTGTGAGGCTGTGTGTGATTGGCTGCATTAAGCTGTGAGGCTGTGTGTGATTGGCTGCATTAAGCTGTGAGGCTGCATGTGATTGGCAGAGTTAAGTTTTCTGTTAATCTATTTTAGTGGGTAAACCCAAGAAGGGCGTGGTCTACCCCTCCACACTGGACTATGCCCCAGCACGCTCCACTTCGGTGAAAACAGGTGAGGGATCAGCAGAGCGACTCGCAAGACTTCCGCCTGCGCAAAATCTGCATCTTATCTGATTTTTGGGTGTAGTAACCATGGAATCCAAAAATATTGAGTCATCAGGGTCCCATGGGGACAGGCTTTAGCACCGTTTCCTTTTTTGAAGAAGTACTGGATTATTTTTTCACTGTATGTATGAGAGAAAGATCAATTTAACCTTTGTGCACTATACCTGAAGCCCTTAACACATTTAAGCATGTTCAGTGATTTCAGCGAAAATGCTCCAACTTGTTTCCTTAAGACTACAATCTGAATGTCGACTTTCAAGGACAGACTCAAGCAAAGTTACAGGGCTGCGTGTGTGTGTGTGTGTGTGTGTGTGTATGCATGTGCAGTTTGTGTGTGTATGTGGGCAGTGTGCCTGTGTGTGCCTGCAATGTGCAATCTGTGTGCGTGTCCGTGCGTATGGTGTGTGACCAGTGTGTGCGTGTATGTGTGTGTATGCAGTGTGCAGTATGTGTGTGTGTGTGTGTGTGTGTGTGTGTGTGTGTATATGCAGGGTGCAATGTGTGCGTGTATATGCACTGTGTATGCGTGAGTGCAGTGTGTGTGTGTGTGTGTGTGTTTGTGTGTGTGTGTGCGTGTGTGTGTGTGTGTTTGTTTGCGTGAGTGCAGTGTGTGTGTGTGTGTGTGTGTGTGTGTTTGTGTATGCGTGAGTGCAGTGTGTGTGTGTGTGTGTGTGTGTGCGTGAGTGCAGTGTGTGTGTGTGTGTGTGTGTGATGGCCTCACCCTCACTGCACCTCCTGTCCCATCAGCAGCTGCAGTGGAGGAGACAGGAGGAGACAGGAGCTTCAGTTAAACTTGTTTTATGTTCCCTTCCCTCATTCCCTCCTCCTGCAGGTCTAAAGGAGGTCAAAACAACCCCGACCACCACCGTCCTGCCAACGACAACCACCCCTGTGCCGACCACCACCCCTGTGCCCACCACCACCACCACACCAAAACCCACCACCACGACCACCACCCCCAGCCCCCGCCCCCCGCCACTAAGCCCCGCGCTGCCGTGCACAAGGCCAGGGACGCCGGTAAGCCAATCACTGACCAGCACGGGGAGACGCCTCTACAAAGGGCGTTCAGTCAGAGCTTTTGCATCGCACACTTCCGACTAACACACTTCTCTAAATCACGTTCATAAAACTCTCTGAGGACAGGTAGGTATTACCTGTGTGCAAAACCTCTGACTGAACTTCTTTTGTCGAGGGCTTTTGTGCTGCACACAGGTTATTCTTACCTGATCCTGAGAGTCAGAGAGTTATGTAGAGGACGGTGTTATCATTAGAACTGAAAGGGTGGCATGAACTACAGCCATTATGTCTCATCCGCCCTCCTCCTCTAACACCCGGCTGGTTTTCAGCTCCGATCCCCTCTATGTAATGGCGTTCCTCATAAGCACCCTGCCGGATGCAGTGAGACGATGGTGGAGCAGGGCGATGCATCAACAATGCGCCCTGCCCACCGCCATGCATGATGGGATTGCGGAGTCCTCCTGAGCCTCTCTGCTCATACCATGATTCTGTGTCTCTGATCTAGGCAGCATTCACCCATACTTGGCGGCAAGCAGTACCAGTAAGTTCTACCATGTCTGTGTGAATTTGTGTGAGAGAGGATGTTTGCCTACGTAGGTGCATGTGTGTGTGTGTGTTTGTGTGTATCTGTGTGTGTAACAGTGCACGTTTGCCTACACAGGTGCATAGGTGTGTGTGTGTGTGTGTGTGTGTGTGTGTGTGTGTGTATTTGTGGTGTTTGGGTGTACATGTTAAGTGGTATGCTTAGTGGATGAACTCTGATAAATTTTCCATGGTGAGTTTATGTTAAGTCCCCATATCCTTGTTCTGGCTGGCAAATAAAAATGGCATATTCCTCTGTAAATTCTGTAAAAAATATTAAAACACTTTCACTGGATGAGAGCGTGATCATGATCACTAAATAGCTTTTAACTAAATTACTGAATAACTTGTCATTTTATACTGGTTAATAATGAATATAATTATACAGTTACAATAATTTTGACTTGTACATAAACATTTAAATGTAAAAAAAAAACTGCACAATTCAAAGGTTTGGCTTTCTAATCCTTATTGTTCTTGAAAACTCATAAAACCTTGTTGATGTTTTGTGCTGTCGCAGCAGTGGACAGATCATGTGAGGTTTTTTCTTGTGCTCGGCTCTGACTCTAGGGCTGACTCAGAATGCACAGGGAAAGGGCCCCACTCAAGGTACAGTATCTATTTATTCGCTCAGTTCGTCGACTTGAGCATCTCTCTGGTCGTGTTCTTGAGAAAGGGCAGGTCTGCCGTTCCCGAGCAGATGCGCTAACCCGCCGTAAATTGTTTCCAAAGCATTCCGGGGCGGCTCCTACCCCAGTAGATTCTCACTCCGCACAAACCAAGGTAAATCAACCCTAAATCACCCCTGTGTGTGTCCTCTCCGCAGTCTGTCCTGCCCCATTTGCTTTTCAGCGCAGTGTGTTGCTGTGAACGCTGCACGCACAAAGGCTTGGAATTCCTCCTGCTGCTCAAGTCCTTTTCTGTCCTCTGTACACAAACTTCCACCTCCCAACGCACACAAACACGCGCACACACACATACACAAGGACACACACACGCACACACAAATATACTCAAAGACGCACACTCATACTGTACACATGCATGCAAATACACTCATACACACAAAACTCCCCCTGCCTTGCCTGGTGTCTCTGAGTCTGTATGCACACAGCTGTTTGCAAGACATTTCTTCCACTGATCACAGGTCCACAGGCAGGCCTTGGCATCCACCAGCCAGAGCCCAGTTTTCCTGCATCAGAACGCAGTTTGCCTGCATCAGAGCGCAGTTTGCCGGTATCAGAGCGCAGTTTGCCTGTGTCAGAGTGCAGTTAGCCTGTATCAGAGCAAAAGCAGTCGCCACTGCCTCCAGCTTCGCTGCTTTACAAGCGAGCAGTTATGCTTTCATTCCAGGAGATGTGTGGAGCGAATTTATGGCCGTAAAGATGAGGTTTCAAAGATGAGGCTGGGGAAGGGACGCAGGCAGCTACAGGTTGTTGTCATTACGATTCCATCACTGGACCAGAGCAGTGCCTCAAACCGGTCTCACAAAATATCCATGAAACAAGCAAGCAGTGATCAAACGCCAGTCTGGTTTATCTTCCCCTCGGCTAACATGAAGAGCTGATCCATCTTATGGGACGAGATGAAAGCAGGCAAAAAAATGTGCAATATGCGAGTTGCTCAGCATTTATCCAGTATGGGCGGAAATCAGGCCCAGGCATACTGTAGGGTGCGTGAGTGATGAGAGCTCTGTGTGTCTCCGCTCATGTGTGTGCGGACGCTGCTGACGTCTCCTCTGCCTGTTGCAGGTCTCCGAAGGCCTGATGTAGCATCTACCGTCAGGAGACAGCCTGGATCTCCCTCTGTGCCAGGTCAGCCTGCACGCCTGCCAGGGGTGGACGGCACAGGGGTCAGAAAGCTGAAGTCCAGCCGCCCTCGAGCCTGACATGCTGATTTCACCTGTAACTTTACCTTGTGGCTGAGGAGTTATGTTAATTAGCAGTTAGCGCCTCCAGACTATTGGAGCAGGGAGGGTCTGCATCGTGTCAATCATGCTGATATACTAACTGAAACAGATCTGGAACAAAGGGGGGGAAGGGTGACTGTTTGAATGTGGGACAGGCTGGGGGTGTTCACCCGAATACTCAGTCAGTGACCATGGCCAAAAGTGGCAAATACTATGTGACATAGGGCTAACATGACAGATATGACAGATACATGCAGATGACATGCTTCACTGGCAAAATTTCACAATACCCAGCCAGAGCTTTGTGGTGTAATGTATCCCACAATGCAATGAGGTGTCTGATTACATATGATAAAGACCCAAGAGATTTTAATAGTCTGGTGGTCATATAGCTCTGTAGAACATGACTCAGTTATTGTCACATACAGGCTACTGTACTGTATATCACTATGGAGAGTAGCTTGTAGTATCCAGAATATACTGCCACTGTATGCAGTATGTAATGCAAAATTGTGGGATCTTAATGTAGGCGGAGATTGTTAGAGGCCTTAGAATCATGGGTGGGGCTAGGTGGGGATAGGGCGGGGCTGGGGTGGGGCTTGGCAGATGGTCTATAGGTTGCAGCAGTTAATCATTACTATGATCTCACCTTATGATGCCGAAGATTTCTAAACAGTAGCCTCTTTTTTTGCACACTGTTTATCTCACAAGGAACTGCAGATAATCCAAAAAAATGCAAAAAAACAGCAGATAATCCCCAGGATGAGATGAAAGTGCAGTATGCTGTGCAAATGAGTCGGCCCCCTGTCGCAGCAGCTGGGCTGCATTCAACACATACCACCCCCCCCCAAAAAAAAGCAGTAATAATAAACTGAACTCCGCTCTCCTTTCCTCTCCACCTGGTCCTGATACCAGCTTTTAACAGAGCGCAGCCATCGGTCCCAGAGAGGGTCCAGCAGCCCAGCCAATCCAACCCAAGTAAGTGTGCAGTATGCAGGCCAGTCCGACACCAGTAAGTGTGCAGTATGCAAACCAGTCTGACACCAGTAAGCGTGCAGTATACAGACCAGGGGTGCATTCCCAAAATCACAGATGCTAACTTACATAGTTGGACCCATTGACTGTGAATGAACAAACTATGTAAGTTGCTAACCATGTTAGCAACTACGCTTTTGGGAAACGCACCCCAGTCTGACACCAGGAAGTATGCAGTATGCAAACCAGTCTGACACCAGTAAGCGTGGAGTATACAGACCAGTCCGACACCAGTAAGTGTGCAGTATATAGACCAATCCGACACCACAAAATGTGCAATATGCGGACCTGTCTGACACCAGTAAGAGTACTGTATGCAAACCAGTTCAACCCCAGGATCTGTATGCTGTGCTTACAAGCACAACCTGAGTCAGAGCCCAGAGTAGTCCAGCCCTAATATATGTACAGAATAAAGACCCATCCACATGCAGTGTGCTGTACAGTTATGTGGTATGCAGGCCAACAGCACATCACAGTGCAGCACAATCTGACATAAGAGACTAATCTCCTACCAGTGTAGTGAAGATGACCCCACATGGGCTCTTTTAAAATGCTCACATAACTGACCAAATTGAATGAAAATACCTGAAAATAATGATTCCAGAAATGACTGATTTATGAGCTATCAGATCAATAAGCTGCCCGTAAGTTGTACATTAACAAAATAATACATTATCAAGTGGCTAATTTTTCTCCTGTGTGTCTAATTGTTGTAGCTTCATAGCATCTTTGTCAAAACATTATTCTTTACCATAATGTTAGGCAATGGAAATTATTCCTTGAATACTCAAAAAGTAATTGTATTTTCAGAAAAGTCAAGACTATTGGTTTCATGCTAGTAAAACTGATATTTTCTTGAATAACATTTCAGTACACAAGTTTTGGGACTGATAAAAGTTGCTGTAATGTAAATCTAAGCATTCATTTTGAACAATTAATAGCATTGATATTAAAAGAATTTGGCAGGCACCCTTATCCAGTTAAACTTAAATGATTTTTGCATTTACTAGGTGCAGTAAATACTGAAAATGCAGACTGAGTAGCTTGCCCTTGGTTGCAACATCAGTATCCTTCCTGGGAATCAAACCTGCAAATTTTCCCTTACAAGCTGGTCTCATAACCATTGTACAGATTCCCCACAGTTTGAAGCAGGTTGTACCCAATATTCAGCAATCTCAGAGTCATGAGGTGCTTCCTCACTCTCTAAAAAGCCCGTAGTGTTTCATGAAGCTGTCCTGCTCCTGAGCTGGACTGTTTAAGGCAAACTTGCCCGTGCAGCTATGCGCCGCGCAGAGTTTGTGATTAAGTTTTATTTCAGCAATGTATGCAGAAACACACTATAGAGAGATCAAGGACCTCACTATAACTTTGTTTTTTATGAAATGTGCTTCAGGCCTGTAGTCAAATTGACACCAGAGCTCTCCTTGATTCTAAATGCCCAGGTACACCCTCCAGCAACCAAATTACAAAGCCTGGAGAGAGAAAATCCCCTTTGAGCGTCACTAATGCCGTGGATTAACTCACCAGGTTTGTTATGGAGACCCGGGGATCCTTTGAGGCCAGACTTGACAGAGATCATAGAGACTTTGACAGAGATAAGATTAATGCTGCGTTTTTGTCAATACATTTCTGTTGCTGGCTGGCTGCACTTTGTATCAGAGTTTCATTGTGAGGCTGTTGGCAGTACTGAGCACGCTCAGTCAGTCAGCAGGAGATTCAGGTCATTCTGAGCTCTCCTTCCTTGAGCAAGGGGTTCCCCTCCATGTCCTGGGAAACTTTTTGGTAAATTACTGTGCAAAACCAATGGACAAATTGTAAATACATTCCAGTCAAGACTCTAACAACACATAAGAGGTTTTCTCTTTGCAGAACACAGATAAAGATCAGTGACTTTTTTTCAGCATGAAAGGCATCACTCTGCTAAAACACAATGAATTGGTCGCAACTGAAACGCATCAGTCCCCACTGTAACACAACTGTCCTCTCCCTCCTGTTACACAACAGATCTGTCCAACAAAAAATGCCCCTACTGTAACACCACAAATATGTGTGTAATGTTTCAGAAAAGCTTTTTATCTGAAGTATGAATCTAGTCCCCATACTCCAACCATAAATTTTTACCATTCCTTCCACTTCCACGCCTCACTGACTGCACCTTCTATGCAGCTTGGCTGCTGGCCCATGCAGTCAACACAAGCTGGACCCACTGGCATCCTGTGAAAAAGGATCGCTTCCTGTTGCTGTAAGCTCTTGTTAAGCATGAGTCTTGCCCTCACTGTATGAACATGGTACAAGTAGTCTGGTGCATCATCTAGCTCATCTGCGTCACAGGAGCCATACAGCCTGTGTTTTCTCAAGGGGGTACCCTGTCCTTTTAGGACAAACCTCAGATTTTGGACGTGGCGTAGACTGGAAGACCGAATTTAGAAAGGACATGGATATACGAAGGAAGTCCCTTGGCCATAATGTCTCTTGTAGTGGTTGACATAAGAGAATAAATATAACATAATTGTTTATAGGGTGAGAGCTCAGCCCTTACTGGGGCGGCCATCTTGTGACAACCTTTAGGACTCTGACGAGGGTCAACATTGAATACTTTATTCTCATCTTGGCTGCAGTGGGTTGAAATAAGAACGATAACTGTCCCTCCTTTTGAGAGTCATGCTTTCATAGAGATGCAGTGCCAGCTTTGGCATCTCAGTGTTTGGTATTCAGAGGTGTGCGGACATTAATGGAGGTGAAATGGATGGCGGAAGGCAGGGGACTCTCCCCCAATCAGAAGAACTGGATCACATCACTCATTCACATGAATGCATCTCTGTCCACTCTGGCTTAAAGGCACAGTTGTTCATTGTGCCTCTGAGAAAATAAACTGCCATTAGTGGGATGAACTTAGATTTCACTGCAAATCCATTGACCTTTTAGTGAGATGTACAGTCATGCCAAAAGCAGAAAGCACTCTTAGTGAATCGGGCCCTCTGTGGTTTACCTTGTTCTGCCCTGTTGGTTATGAGCACCTCGGTGTAAGTCAGCGGACGTTTCTGGCCCTGTTCCCCGCTTGCTTGCTCTTGCATATTTTTGCTTCCAAAAGCTTGTAATAATTTCTCACACAGCCTTTACTCGAAGGAACTGGCCGCCATCCTCGTACCCACGTCCTGACTGGTTTGCTGGACCTCGACGGCCCACAGGTATCAGAAATGATGGGAAAGCGATTTAATCAAAAATAGACAAACAATCAAAAATGCCTGCATAAATAGGCCTAAGATAAAAGTGATCCAGTACGATTAAAAAGAATTCCATAATACCTATATTAACCTACATTTAAAGCAGTTGTGTTGTTTTGCATTTAAAAAAACTATAAAATTGTGCGTGTATGTACACTAAACAAAATATCATCATCTTTGCCAAAATTGACATAAACAGAACTAAAAAATCTCCTTTGTCCGTTGAGTGAATACAGTGAAGAATGGCCTGAACAAAAAAAATCAGGCTTTTCAATGCTATTTAATTTATTCATAAAACATATAAATTTAATGTAACTTTACTGGACTTTATATGCACAAATCTTCTTGAATTGGCAGTCAGACTGATCTCCAGTTAAAAACCTGCCGTTGACGGCTCTTTTTGTTGTCCAGATGTAAGTCAAGGTTCTCCAGACTCAGGGCACAGGTGGAGTAATGCCGAAACCTCAGAAACTGCAGGTAAGCCAGCACGTCAGTGGTTTAAGGGTGAACATCTATGAAGGGCTCCCCCTGTTGGATAAACACAGTATAACCGCCTCATAAATGTTCTCAAGCCTAATTCCTCAGCTCCCAGCTAGCAATAAGCTCCTTCCACACCGGACGCGAAACGAATTGTTGGCACGACAGATTACATTCAAAGTCAATGCAAAGACGCGAATACACGCGTGTATTCGCGTCTTTGCATTGACTTTGACTGTAATCTGTCGTGCGGAAAATTCGTTTCGCGCCCGGTGTGAAAGCAGCTTTAGGGGGAAACTGCAGGAAACTGTACGGCAGAAGGGTACTAGATGTATCAATTTTCATTCTTTACCAAATGTATCTGGGGGCTTCCCAAGTTATTTTTCTGCGGTCCAACTGTGCTTACTTGCAACCATGCTCAGACGCCCTGTTTTGATAGGTTTATGGCGCTCGGAATTACAGTCCATCAACATTAAAGAAAAATTGACCGTCCCAAGTCAGGAATAGCAAGACATGTTAAAATCAATAAATGAAATGCACAATAGAAAAATGATCAGAGTTAGATTTTCACGTTGTGGAGACATGATGAATTGAAAATTCAAAACGATCTTAGAAATAAAGCACTGAAGAAATATGCAAAAAAAAAAATATATATATATAAAATATTTTAATAATATATAATAAAATTATATATCATTATAAATATTATAATATTGTATAATATATAAAATATACAAAAATGCAAAATTTGGACTGATCGTTTTTCCTTGGTGATCTTCAAATGTTCCATATTGACATCTTTTAATTTAAAACACTTTCAATCTCTGTAAAATGTAATTGAATCACTGAATTCAATAAGAGTCCAACTCCACACATTATCAAAATGCAGGTTTTGAATGTCTTGTTGTCTTTAGGTGACAGTTGTTGAGGATACTCATTCCCATGAATAAATCTTCTCATTCGTAATGGATTTACATGGTGAATTCTCTACAGATTTGGTCGTTGCAGGGGATTCGGTCACAGCTTGATGATGGCAGCAGCGATGATCCAAGATTACTGATAGACTCAATTTGGGGTGAATTTAAACAATTTTCATAATTTTTAATAATAATGAGATGAATCATTTGCTTGGTGTGCATTTCATGACGATTTAAAAATATCTGGACAAATGTTTTTCTTGAAAAGGAGCAGCTGTTAATGGCAGACCTTTGAAGATGAACACTCCCTTTGATGTTAGGTTTTGAAATCGAATGATTCCTGAGAAACAAGACATGTTTTGTCCCAGTTATGCAGAAGGTTCAGCTCTTTAATTCACAATCATTCAACTCCACTGTCTTGATTTGCCCATCCAGCAGAAACCAAAATATCTTTTTCCATCATATTCGGTCATTAGATATCTCGGACAGGGTACTAAGTGTGTCAGAATTGTGCAGCTAAGACCATGGCCAGGCTTCAAGAAAAACATATGTTCTCCTGTTAAAATTTATTACATGGAGTTGGGCCGTTGTTGAATTCAGCATTCAATTCCAGAAATTATTTCCTGAGAATTCAGGGAATTCCTACAGCAGTAGCTTTATACAGTGCTGTGAAAAGGTGTTTGCCCCCTTCCCAGTTTCTTCTGTTTTTGCTTATCTGTCACACTTAAACATTTTAGAACATGAGACTAATTTTAATATTGGACAAAGATAACCCAAGTAAACACAAAATGCAGTTTTTATATGATGATTTCATTTATTTAAAAAAGCTATTTAATTGATAATTAGTTTTGATTTCACTACACACACCCAGGCAAGATTACTGCTAGTCCTTTTGAATCTAAACATCATTTAAAGAGAACCTGTCTGGCAGTGTGGAATAGTTGAAAAGCAGCACATAGTGCCATGATCTGAAGGACTTAACAGATGATGAGAAAGCCGCTGACATCTATATGTCTGGAAAGGATTACAAAGCCATTTCTAAGGCTCTGGGGCTCTGGTAAATCATAATGTGAGTCATTATCTATGTATGGAGAAAATTTGGAACAGTGGTGAACCTTCCCATGAGTGGCCGGCCCATCAAATTTCCTCCAAGAGCACATTGACAACACATCCAGGAGGTCATAAAAGAACCCAGACTAACATCTGAAGAGCTGCCGGCCTCACTTGCCTCAGTGAAGGTCAGTGTTCAAGATTCCAGAAATAAAAAGAGGCTGGGCGAAAAAGGCATCCATGCACAGTGAAAGCCAGTGCTGAGCAAAAACAACACAAAGGCTCATCTCACATTTGCCAAAAAACATCCTGATGATCCCTGAGAGTTAAGGGATAATATTCTGTGGACTGATGAGTCAAAAGTGGACCTTTTTTGGGAGGCATGGGTCCCGTTACATCTGGTTTGAAGCCAACACAGCATTCCACAATAAGAACATCATACCAGCAGTCAAACATGGTGGTGGTAGTGTGATGGTTTGGGGCTGCTTTGCTGCTTCAGGACCTGGGCGACTGGCCATAATTGCGGGAACCATGAATTCTACTCTCTATCAGAAAGTCCTGAAGTAGACTGTCCAGCCGTCTGTTTGTTACCTAAAGCTCAAGCGCAATCGGGTTATGCAGCAGGACAGTGAGCGAAAGCACGTTTGCAAGGACACGTGAATGGCACAAAAGAAAAAAAATCACTGTTTTGGAGTGGTGTAATCAAAGTCCTGATTTGAAACCGATTGAGATGCTGCGGTATAAATGAAAACAGCAGGTCATACTCGAAAACCCTCCAATGAGGCTGAATAAAAACAATTATGCAAGAAATAGTGGGCCAAAAGTCCTCCACAGTGATGTAAAAGACTCATTGCCAGTTATCCCAAACATTTGATTGTAGTTCTTGCGGCCAAGGGTGGCATCGTCAATTAGTTTTAGGGGTGCAATTATTTATTTTGCATGGGTAATTTAGGTTTTGAATTACTTTTTATCTTGAATACATAAAATTACCATTTAAATGCTGCATTTTGTGCTTATTCATGTTGTCTTTGTATTATATTAAAATTAGTTGGATGATCTGAAACATTTAAATATGACAAATAAGCTACAATAGAAGAAATCAGGAAGGGGACAAATTCTTTTTTACAGTGCTGCCTGTCTGACTGAGTTGAGGTCATAGCTCTGCATGAGGGAAGTAGTTATTGTTGAGTCAAAGTAGTTATTGTTGAATCCACACAGCAGCTGTTGGCCAATCATATGTGCAATTTGTATTGTGAATGTAGTCATGTTGATGGCCAGGCTCTGTGCCGAAAATGTGCAGCACTGTAAGTACTGTAAGTTGAAAGTTGTTCCCATATGTCTGTGTGTGTAGCTAGTTGATTGGCTGAGGAACTGTCAGTGTGATGGATGGCCAACCAGAGGGAGGCGATGTGCTCCAGCTGCTGGTATCCATGTTCACCCGTGTGATTGACTGGGTGTGTGTAAAGATGATGAATGATGGATATGGATACCAGCTGCAGGTAAAGTATACATCATCACAGCTGTGATTGGACAGCTGTATGTAAAAATATGAATGACCAATCACTGCTGTGGCATTGCATAACAGATGCAGGTGTCCATCTTCTCTCCTGCGGTTGGCAGGGGATGGTAAAGATGGCCAATCACATCAGTGCAGATGTGTCTCTGCTTGTGCTGCCCTCCGTACTGCACTGAGGTTTGAGCGCTAACGCTAACTGTCTTTCCTCAGCCCGGGAGTCCAGGCCAGACATGTCAGAGTACGAGCGCTGGTACTATAACTTTGGACAGTACAGTAAGTGCATGTTTGTTTCATTTGAGAGGGGACTGTTATGTTATACTAGTGGGCAATATAACATAACAGGCAGGTGGCTTGGAGGAATGGATTGAATGAACACTTCATCCAATTTATTTATTTTTTTTTTTGTTAGAGTGCCTGAAATCTCACTCAAATTGGGAATGCCAAATTCTCAAAGAGTGCTCAAGCGCGATCAATTACCAGCCTGATCGCCAGTTTGAGAGTGTGAAGCGAATCGACGGTTCTCGGATAAGATGCGTCTGCCAGTCAATGCTACTTTCCTACACTGTGCCCCACAGTGTGGCTTACAGTCCCCAGTTAGGAAATACAACAGACAGCAGTCCTGAGTGGCGATGATATTTGGTAAGGGGCCCAAATCAGGGAGGCCTGATGCCATGTAAATACTCAGGAAGTTGATATATGGAAGTGTGTGTCTGTGATGGGGAGGGGGGTGGACTCGGTTGGAGGCGGGCGGAGAGGAGAATGGGGTGCATGATGCAGGCCGTCCTCAGCAACAGCAGACGTCCCCTCCATGACACTGTGACCCGCTCAGAGAAGCAGTTGTAGTGACCGCCTCCTCTCCATGCGCTGCAGTACAGAGCGATTCAGGAAGTTTTTCGTCTCGGCCGCCATAAGACTGTACAATAGGTCATCTAATATGCACTTCTTCACTACCGATAGTAACTTTTAATCTTTTTAATCTATTTATCTATTCTAGTTGCCTGTGGTATTGTTTTTTTAATATTGTATTATGAATGCTTGATTGTGTGTATCACACATTGTCTGCTACTGGACACCTGAATTTCCTCTGTTGGGAATGAATAAAGTATCTATCTATCTATCTATATATATATATATATATATATATATATATATATATATATAAAATATGTATATATATGTATATACTCATGAATGTACAGGATTCTGCCAGATCACATGGGTTGTGGGCTGACTGTTGCGACCTTTTAGCCAAACGGCATTTGTGTGGGCCTGTGAGCGACACCAAACGGCATTTGCTTTGCATTTATTTCTCACTGGAGAGAAGAGTAAAAGGCAAACAGCACGGTCTGATTTCGACATTCCGAAGTATCCAAAGGATAACCACGCTTGTTCAGGGCAACAATATGTTTTCGGAAATACAGTATAAACCTGCTTACAGTGTCATTTTAACATTGACATTCGACGGACATTTATTGAGTTTGTGTGAGCAGGAATTCAGCAAAATTGTACTCATTTTAGAGCCGCATTTACAGAGTATGTAGGAGCAGGAATGTGGCAGAATTTTGCTAATTTTTGAGTGACATTTTCCCAGTATGTGTGCGCAGGAATGCAGCATAATGGTGCAGATTTTTTTGTTTTTTGTGTACCTCTCTCAGCCAGTCTGTACTGATTGCAGGACTCTGCCGTCCTCTCTCACTGCTCTCTGTTCTGCTTCTCAGTGCCCAAACCAGGAGAAACAGACAATGCCCGAAAGAACACGCCCGACACCACGCACACCAGAGGTACCGACCGGTCGCACCACACACAACACACACACACACACACACAAAACCCACCCTCTCCAGCCAGTGGCTCAGCAGCTACCCTTATATAATACATTCCGTTGAGCCAAGACCTGTTCTAGTCTATTCATTTCAGCGCCACGCTTTTTTAATTTCATCTTTGTCTTTAGCAAAGTGTTTTGGCCCCGCACCAGCTTGGACAGGTTACAAGGCTCTCGGAGTGAATTGTACTAGAAGCTTTGGGGCTTGTTTGCATGCTTCTACAAGCTCTAAATCACTTGCCAGCCACCCATCCTGAGCACGCATCCATACCTACAACGGCTCAGCCTTCCTCCGCACTGCAGGCCTCAACAGAAACATTTGACGCTATCCGCTAACGCAGTTTCCTTCGCTCACAATGGTGGGGAATAGCCCTTCAGCTCTTAGCTCTTACGGCAGGGGTGTCAAACTGGTGTGTAAAAGGGCCGAGGGGCTGCAGGTTTTCATTCCAACTGAGCAGAAGCTCACCTGATACAACTAATGTAATCAACTGATCTCAGAGCCCCGTCTCATCTCAACTCGTCACATAGTGATGCTACCTGACCAATCGTCGATATAAGATGAAAAAGGAGGCTTTTGGCGTCCTTATTTGACGCCAGTTTAAAATGAACCCTACCCCTAACCCCTGAACCCTTAACTCGAACCCTAACCCTAACCATCAAATAAGGGCGCTGAAAGCCGCCTTTTGCATCGTACATCGACGCTTGGTCACGTAGCGTCACTGTAAGACGTGTTGGGATGAGAATGTGTTGTATCTCAGCCTGCACTGTTGGCTAGCTGTATCAGGGGTGCTTCTACACAGCTGGAATGAAAATCTGCCGCCTCTCGGCGCTTTTACAGACCAGTACGACACCCCTGTCTCACGGCTTTCTCAAATCGTCACAGCTCATGCTAACGCTACACTCACTGTAATATCTTCAACACAGTCCAGCCTGGAGATGCCTTGAAGTCTGACGCTAAGCCCTCCCAGCCAGGTAAGGCAGCTCTCTACGCAACATGCCTTCCCTAACGGCTAACAACGTGATCCCCGCCAGCATGCTTGCATAAATACATCTGTATCGCTGCTGGGTAAAGATTGAAATGGGAGTGTTTCGCTGCTAAGATGATGATCTATCAGATCTCACGGTCTTTGAAAGAATGGAGGTTTTCTCCTGGCTCTTTGTTTGCTGGGCCTTAAGCTTTGTAAATGGAGTGGTGCAGCAGGTTTACGGTCTTTAACTGTGTTTACCAGAGTAATTCAGTATTATGTTGTATGGCTTTGTGAGCATGTTGTTTTTCTAATGGAGGCGGCACCTTAGGCTGTAGGCCTTCTCTGACAGGGCTCTTAGTTTCCAGTAGAGTTCCATTGAGTAATTGAGATGACAGAAGAATCCCCGGAAGGACTTGTCATGCAGACGTGTTCTGGTGCCAGAAAGTTTGCCATTTGTTTGTTACACGCATGCGCGCTGATTTCACTAGTCACATCTGTCTTCTGGCTGAGGAATTGTGCCAGTTATCAAATTCTGTTCGTTATCTCAAAATTCAGGAGTGAACCTTCACATCCTGAACTTCTCACATCTCTACCATTAGGTAAAGACTGGAATCTGTGCATGTGGTTTGGCACAGTTTTAACTGTGTGGCCTGTCAATGCAGTGCCTAACACAGTTTCAGCTGTGCAGTCTGTTCATGCTTTGTCTAACACAGTTTTAATTGTGCGGCCTGTTCACACAGGGCGTAACACAGTTTCAGCTGTGCACCCTGTTCACGCAGGGCCAGCACAGTTTTAAGTGTGCGTACTGTTCACGCAGGGTCTAACACAGTTTCAGCTCTGCAGCCTGTTCACGCAGGGTGTAACGCAGTTTCAGCTGTGCGGCCCGTTCACACAGGGTGTAACACAGTTTCAGCTGTGCGGCCCGTTCACACAGGGTGTAACACAGTTTCAGCTGTGCAGCCTGTTCACGCAGGGTGTAACACTTTCAGCTGTGCAGCCTGTTCATGCTGTGTCTAGCACAGTTTTAACTCTGCAGCCTGTCCACACAGGGTGTAACACAGTTTCTCTCCCTCAGTACTCGGTGTCCGGGAACAGGGCTCATCTCCCAGGATCCAGGAGACCGTCTCCCAGGGAGATCCAAGTGTGTCCCAAAATGCCGCACAAAACAAACACCCAAAACTCAAATTCACTCACCACCGGTAGAAATCCAAATGTTTTAAAAAAAATCTCCTACAGCAGGCAGTTGAACAAATTTTTGCCCCAATATATTGGATAAATGACATGCAGTCTCTAGTGACATTAAATGAGCGTGCAGCCTCTGTGGCATTTCAACTCAGCTGTCTCATTAGTTCCAAATTTTTATATTCTGTTATGATGTGAAACTTAAAGGAAGATGCATCTCACCTTCTCACAACGTCATGTTATAATGCCTTCGCCAGAAAGTAGAAATCAAACGTTTTGAACAGTCTAAAATGCATATTTTATTAATTTTAATTTGGACAGGAAATAATAATCCCTCAGACGACGGAATCATTTTAAACCAGCCAAGTCTTCAAATAGGCTTCAATATCAGGGGCTGACAGTTTTTTACTTGAGGGAATCTAATTTTATCCAACGCATGGTGGCGGATCAATTATGCCTACATCAAACACCTTGATGAAAGGAGTGAGAATAACTGATGTCACAAGTACATGGGGAGAGGGCGATGACAGACTAGTGAGCTGGTGTTTGATTGGATCAAAATTAGATCCCCAGGTGAAAAATGTCAATTGCCCCATGATATTGTAGCCTAAATTTTAAGACTTATCAGTTTTAAAACCCACAACTCAGAAGAACTTGTTGATTATGGAACAACAAATTAAAATATGTATTTTAGACACTTCAAGAATTCTGCTATTGACATTAACTGTGGTAATGAAATATACTTTGTTGAGGTGAGGTGAAACCGTGAAGTGTTTAATCCTCAGTGGATTTTAAATAGAAATCCAAATGTTTTCAAAAAATCATTTCACTGGCAACCAAATTTGCATGTATTTTTTGATCCCTACAAATTTTTCAAGACAGTTTTTTGTACTTTTGTATGAATGTGAAGAATTAAAATAATCAAAACTTTCTGGTGTCAGGACTCAGGAGGATTTAGGATACAACAGTGTACTGCATGCAGAACTGAATTAGTTAGTTATGGTCACATCATTCTCTTCGTTTCCCCAACACTCAGTTGTCCTTTTATCTAATCTATTGTCTAATGGAGGGGGTTTAATTGTGTTGGGTGATGCAGACTGCAAAGTCGACATCGCCTTCCTGATGGACGGCAGCTGGAGTATTGGAAAGCGCCGATTCAAGATCCAGAAGGACTTCCTGGTTGAAGTGGCTCAGGTCATCAACGTGGGCGTGGCCGGGCCTATGATGGGCATCATCCAATATGGGTAAATGAGCCGAGTCTGACTAAATACTATGACCAGTGTCCCTCGCGCAAATGTGTTTGTGCTCGATGGTAAAGATGAGATTACAGACGATTGAAAGTAGACAGTATAACAATAATGATTCTTTAACCATTAGAGCACTAAATGCAGCTACTGTTGCTCAATGATGTAAAGCCGCTTTCACACTGGACGCGAAACAAATTTTTCGCACGACAGGTTACATTCAAAGTCAATGCAAAGACGCGAATACACGTCTTGTAATCTGTTGTGCGAAAAAATTTGTTTCGCATCCGTTGTGAAAGCAGCTTAAGACAGCGGCGTGTGGTCACATGTTCCCAGGGGCTTCAGTAACCTCACCCTTTGCCGCTCGATTGCTCTCAAGCTGTTCTCGTTCAAGTTTGCCTGATTAACTATCAAACAATTTATCGACTGAATGACCGAGACCAATCCTTGATCTATAATAAGAAATGATAATGAAAAAAATGAATGCCTCTTGCCAATATTTATTCAATTGTTGCAACATTGTTAGGATGGAAACACAAATGCAAAAAAATCAAAACATTCGCTGACTTTGCAGGATTTATTTTTGCCATCACTCAGCTCTGCGTCGTACCCAACAACGCCCTTTTGCCGTGACTACATTCAGACTATAGAACGGATTCTCTGGGCTTATTGCTTAATGAGCCTTGCAAACTAATTTACAAAAATCTGTGCTGTTTCACGAGCTACACGAGTGCAGAAATTATAAAGACATTGATGTTTTATGTAGTCATTTATGTGCGGAAGAAAACGCCTTATAATTTTGTGGTGTAATGTATAACAATGCTATCAAAAATAAATAAGACTGTCGTCGGTCCAACAATTAGTCTGAGCAGCTGTCACTTATTGGGAGAGGTAAACTGCGAGAGGTTCAGGTTATTAAGCAGTGAAAGGTGAGGTTCCCACTGGCCTTTGTTTCTGTCGACGGACCGCCACTGATATAAGATATCAAAATCAAAGATGTTGAAAACCTACATGATAGGTTTTCAACAGCACAAGCTAATTCAATTTATTTTTTTTTTTTAATTTATCTCAGTGCTGTAAGGGTTACGTTGGTAAGCTCTGCAAATTGAAAATCAGAGCGTTTTTTGGAAACTGTGCAAATCTAATGCTCCATTTTTTTTTTGCCTAAACCACAAAATCCATTCTTAGTGAGCATGAAAGATGAAATCTTGTGTATGTATTTATTCATCATTAGAATGACAAATACACCCGGATTTACTCAGTATTTATGGTGTCCTGAACGGCATTTTAGGTTGGGCTTTCAAGCCCTTTGCTCCCACTAAAAAAGGTTCCCCAGTGTTCACGTAACCTGTGTCCTGGCACTGACTGAATGATGCTATGAGTCATCTAGCGAATAAAAGGTGAAGCGTTTAATCACGCGGAAAAAAGCTGGCCCGCCTAAGCTTTAGCGTGGCATGCTGTCGGGGCTTGCTTGCTTACTTTGTGAGAGGGGCGGGGGAGCGAAGAGCACTTCTGGGCCAAAAACACTAGTCCAGACATGCCCCCCTCCCAATGTCCACGGCTCTGTACTACTCTCAGATAGAGGCTGCGTTTGAAAAAAATCTAACGATTACCTCCCATCATCTAATTTCTAACCACTTTTCTTTAACCTTGAAGTAAAACATCATGAGGTAAAGGCAAGGTGTACAGGGGAATTCATAACGGCTTAGAAACAACCGCGCTAATAAGAGAATCAGAATGCACTTCCAGTAGGCAACGAGATCATGCGTCTCTCGCCTGTCATGTTCATTTGTTTTCCGGATGATGGTTGTTGCTTTAAATATTGCTGCTGCACAGAATCGTGGTATAAGCGTTATCTCCTTTATTTCGTTTTTATTGCAGAGGATTGTTCAGTTTACCCTTTGCTAAAGGTAACAAGTTTGGAAGTACTGAAGCACATTTCCTTTACATTTAGAAAATTCAAACACACTTATCATGGCTGCTACGTAAATACTTCCGGGTCATTCTCTAGGAGTCAGGAACTTTCCTAAGCCAAATGGAGTATTCAAACGTAGCCAGAGAGATGGGTGCAGCGGGAGGGTGTAAGATGCACAGCTTCCTCTCCGGACTATTCTAGGCTCTGTGCGCGTGCATGCAGGCATCATTGAAGATGTATCGTTTTCTGCATATTTAAGCATCTCGTTAGCGCGCAAATGGAATTAGCCCTTTGAGCGCTGAATACATTTTCAAGGAATTAAAAATCTAGTTATCCTGAGCTGTTGAAAACCTATCATGTGACAACTTGTTTAAAAGAGCTCCCCTGCGGAGCTCTTTTAAACAAGTTGCCACATGATAGGTTTTCAACAGCGTCTGATTTTGATATCTTACATCATTGGGTAACTATAGTTGCCCACAGCACTGAAAGGGTTAAAGGTCATTAAAACTGAGATATTTTTGAAACGGTATCTAAAGTGACGATTTTTTTTTTTGAACTGTGGCTGCTGTTTGTCCATGTGGGCATGTGAAACGGAACATGTGAGAAACGATGATGTCACAGCTCAATTTGCTCATGCAGACTAGTGCTTTAGGCACAGTTTCTCTCCGTTGATATACATACAGTAATGCAAACTTCATCGCCACCTACTGGGCTTACATTCTTGGTTTGAGGGTTTGCACTCATTTTTGCGTTCTCGTATGTACGCTTATATGTTGTAAAATGAGGTCATACAGAGGGGTAAAATGTTTGTTTGGAAAAATATCCATACTAGTGTGGACAAGGCCTCAGTAGTGGGTTACTCAGGCAGAAAGCTCATTATTAATAATCCACAGTTGGAGGATCATTCATCCGCAGCTGATTTATAGATTTATTTGTGGCACACCTTGATGAAATGCTCGCCAAGGGCCGCGCACCTTTCCAGCTGTGTCAAGGAGGATTTACAGTATAAACAGAATGCATTCAATTTTTAATTGGATTATTTTTTTGAAAAGGTTGCACAAGGGTGCATGTTTAAAATGACTGGAAGAGGGAGACCAGCCAAGGTTCTGTTTTGAAATGTGCAAAATACCAGAATGATGAAAATTAATGTTGTTTGTTAAAAAAGGGCATGAGGAGACAGTTGTGTTTGTTCTTATTAAATTGGCACATTATCATTCATCTCTGGACTGGCTGTTCCTCCCTTCATTTGACCACCTATGACCGAGACCTGCACAACCATTTCATCATTTGCTCTTTGTTTCGCTCCATTTCCTATGTGAATGCCATGTTTTTTCAAGTGTTTTCTCCCTCAGCTTTTAGAAAACGCAATAATTCAGTTTTTTGCATTTTATTTGGCAACAGGGACGACGCCGAGACAGAGATCAGCCTCAGGGCTCATTCCAGCTCCAGAGACCTGAAACCTGCAATAGACAAGATCATCCAGAAGGGGGGGCTGTCCAATGTAGGTGAGCATCAGGCCTAGCTGAGGAGAACAGTGCCCCATGGCGCTCCACCAGGCCCAGGTGCTGCGGGGTCGCTGGGTGGCTGCACGGATGAGCCTCGTGGTCGGAGTTTGAATCTGTCTCATGTCAGTGCCGTCCATGGCCTGGGGTCTCGCATTGCATTACATTGCATAATTGTCATTTGGCAGACGCTCTTATCCAGAGCGGATAAGATTACCCAGTGAGCAGCGGCGTGCGGTCACATGTTCCCAGGGGCTTCAGTAACCTCACCCTTTACCGCTCGATTGTCCTAAAGCTGATCTTGTTCAAGTTCGCCGGATTAACAATCAAACAATTTATCGACTGAATAACCGAGACCAATCCATGATCCATAATAAAAATGATAATGAAAACAATAAATGCCTATTGCCAACATTTATGTAATTGATACAACATTGTTTAGATGGAAACATAAATGCAAAAAATCCAAACCTTTCGCTGACTTCGCAGAATTTATTTTCGCCATCACTCAGCTGTGCATCGTACCTAACAACACCCTTTAGCCATGACTACATTCAGAATACAGAACGGATTCTCGGGGCTTATTGCTTAATGAGCCTCGCAAAATAATTTACGAAAATCTGTGCTGTTTCACGAGCTACAAGAACGCAGAAATTATAAAGACATTTTATGTATAGTCATTTATGAGCGGAAGAAAACGCCTTATAATTTTGTGGTGCAATGTATAGCAACACCATCAAAAATAAATTAGACTGTCATCGGTTCTACTAATTAGTCCGAGCAACTGTCGCTAATCGGGAGAGGTAAACTGCGAGAGGTTTTAGGTTATTAAGCAGTGAAAGGAGAGGTTACTGCTGGCTTTTGTTCCTGCCGATGGACCGCCTCTGCCAGTGAGGAAGTACTGTTTAAAAATACCAGAAGTGACAGTACATAGAAAAGGACACTGCTCGGCGAAATACCTGTGGAGGAAAATAAAATAATCAGCAAACAAGTCATTAAGCCAAACACCATACAATTAATAACTAACCCTAGTGCCAAATCCAGCATTAAGTTGATGAGAAGAGATAGAGTCTGAACAGGTGAGTCTTCAGACTGCGCTTGAAAGCGGTCAGCGTCTCTGCTGTCCTGACCTCCATGGGAAGTTTATTCCACCACATGGGGACCAGAACAAACCAGAGACGTGACCAGCCAGCACCAGAACAGAGTGAGGGAACAGCCAGGCGACCAACAGTGGCAGAACAGAGTGGTCTGGCGGGTGTATGGGGACAGATCATTTCCTGAAGATAGGCTGGGGCTGTACCTTTAGTCACCTGGAATGCTAGCATCAGTGTTTTAAACTTGATGCAACCCATGACCGGCAACCAGAGGAGGGCAGTGAGAAGGGGAGTGATGTGGGAGTGTCTGGTGAGGTTGTAGATCAGATGAGCTGCTGCATTCTGGATTGGCTGCAGGGTTCTGATGATGGATGCTGGAAGGCCAGCTGAAAGTGACTTGCAAGAATCTAGGTGGGACAGGACCAAGGCCTGACCAGAAGTTGGGTTTAATAAGTGGTAAGAAAGGGACGTATTCTCCTGATGTTATACAGTGAATACCTGCATGCCCACTCACTGCTGAGATGTTCTCCGAGAGCAACAGCCTATTATCCATCACTACTCAAAGGTTCCTCGCAGAAGGTGAGGAGGACACCATAGTGCCTCCTACAGAGATGGTGAACTCTTGGACTGGAGAGGATGCAGCAGGGATGAAAATCGCTTCAAATTTACCTGGGTTGAGCTTAAAATGGAGATTATCCATCCAGCTCTGGATGTCCTCAGGCAAGCAGAGAGCCGAGCAGAGACTTGGGAGTTAGATGGAGAGAAGGAGAGGAAAAGTTGGATGTATCAGCATAGCAGTGATAGGATAATCCATGAGCAGAGATCACAGGACCACGAGAACGTGTACAGGGAGAAAAAAGAAGGGGACCTAATACTGAATCCTGGAGGACTCCTGTGACAAGTGGAAGAGGTGCTGATCCTGCCCCATCCCAAGTAACCCTGAAAGAGCAACACGAGAGATAGGACTTGACCCAGTCAAGGGCTGTACCAGCAAATGCCAACTGCTGCCAAGGACAACAGGAGGATGGGGAGGTCAACAGTGTCAAAGGCCACTGATAGGTCAAGGAGAATCAAGACAGAGGAGAGAGAGGCTGCTCTTGCAGCATGATGTGACTCATTAACAAAGAGAACTGCAGTTTCTGTCGAGTGGCCAAGTGACTGATGACAATCTAGCAAGTTATTCTGGGACAGGAAAGATTACAATCGGTTAGAAGCCGCTCTTTCGAGTGTTTGGGCTAGAAAAGGAAGGAGGGAGACGGGACGGTAGTTCTGTAAGAGGGAGGGATCGAGAGTAGGCTTCTTAAGGTGTGGGGTGACATGGACACATTTGAAAGAAGAGGGAAAACATCCAGAAGGTAAAGAGTTGAAAAGGATGGAGAGGAAGGGAAGGATACCAGGTGCAATGGCCTGAAGGAGAGGTGAAGGGATGGGGCCAAGGGCAGGGGTGGTAGGACAGTGGGAAAGGAGAAGCTGGGAGATGTCTGAGGCAGTCAGAGGAGAGAAACAGGAAAGATGAGGAAAGACAGCAGAAGAAGGGGAGACAGGGAGAGAGGAGACAGATGTAAAGGAATTAGTCATCTCTCTTACTTTAGCATCAAATTAATTTGCAAAGTCCTCAGCAGTAAAAGATGACTTAGGTGGGGGAGGAGAGAAGAGAAGACAAGAGGGATAAAAGTCAAGGAGGGTTAGTGGTGGAGCTCTCAATTTTAGAATGAAAATAGCTGATTTTAGCAGAAGCGACAGATGTGGAGAATCCTGCATGGAGACACTGGTAAGAAGACAGGACAAACTGGGCCGTGGACCTCCTCTCCACTTCCTTCCTACTGCACACAAGCTGGCCCTCTTATTGCGGAGAGTCTCAGGCATCCCCGGGCAGCAGGGGGAGGGCGAGCAGGCCTACAAACAGGTGGACAGAGTGAATCTAGGGCTGAGGAGAGAGTGGATAGCAGAGAGAAAGATGCAGAGTTAATGGAAAGCTCAGAAAAAGCCTCTAGAGGTTGGAGGGAAGCAGTGACTGCAGAGGCAGGAGCAGGAGGAGAGAGAGAGCGGATGTTGCAACGGACTGTAATGGTGGACGGGGGTGAGGGGGAAGGATGAAGGGGAAGAGGGAGGGAGGAGGAGATGAAGTGGTGGTCAGATTGGTGGAGTCACCATGAGCCCAGAGGAGGAGCGGGTCCTCAAGATCACAAGGTCTCGGAGATCGCCAGCCTTGTGGGTCGGGGGTGAGCGCTGCAAGGAGAGGTCAGAGGGCAGCAGCAAGGACAGGAAAACAGCAGACAGGGAGGCTTCAAGGTGAATGTCAAGGTCACCCAGGAGGATCAGCGGGTTGCCGTCCTTGGGGAAGCAACTGAGCAAAATGTCCAGCTCATCATTGTACTATATCCAGTTCAAGAAAATTCCCAGGCAGACTGGTGGATGGTAAACAACAATAGTGCATAATTTAATGGGATAGGTAACTGAAACAGTGGGGCATTCAAAGGTGGAGATAGAGAGGTAGGAGAGGGGAAGAGATAAGCAAACCTGTGCTGCCGCCATGACCAGCGAGGGGAAAAGGAGAAGGGTGAAGCAAGAGGGGCAGGAGTAGCTGTGTTGTTTGGGGCAAGGCAATGGAGGGAGAGAGAGGAAGCACAGGCAGAGATGAAGTCATTCTTCCGTATGGCGGACTGGCAGTTCCAGAGCCCCCCTGAGACTGTGAATGTGTCGCCGAGGGTCCGCACTGGGTGAAGGAGGTTGGAGAGATTCCATTGTCATGGGGGGCCATCATGGAGGAAGCGTCTTCTCTGGAGGAAAAACTGGGATAGAATGAACACGAAATACGGATTAGAATGAAAGAGCTGAGCTGAAACTGAGGGGGAGTGACGTTAACGTCGCTTTGCATTACACTGCACGCCCTACTAATTACCAGAACAAAAACTGCCGAGGCAACCAACAATAGTAGCCTATGCACTTCTGCACTGCCTCTGACCTGGCAAACCCAGAGCCGGCTCACAGCTGCTTACACAGCGGTTTCCCTCAGTGCCAGTGTGGCACGTTTTAAAGGAAGGCCATGGCCTTTATTTGAGAAATTTTGTGCATTTAAATGCCTGGACCTGCACACTGAGGCACAGATTTAATTGCTAGTGGCTTGCAGGTGTGGTCATTCATCTAATACAAAGGAAAAATGAACAAAGGAAGGCAAACTGAAAGGTCTCAGTGGTAGCGGCGAGCTCGGGCCAAGTCTCTTTGTTATCTGAAGCTGTCTGTGGGAGGAATTTCTACAGAGACATTTTTGTGTTTAATTTAACAAGAGAAACCAGGAACATTTTTGAAAATTCTGGATGGTCTTTTTACGCGTCCACATTCTGGAAGTGCGCTAATGGCATGCTTTATTTTGACCTGTTTATCCAACCAGTTTATCCCATTTCCTCACTGGTTCAAGTGAGGTTAAGCAGTAGTTTATATCGTAGCTGCATTTCTCTTCCTCTGTGGTTTTCAGCACGTGTTGATTTTCCCTTCCTATCCCTGCAGGGAAGGCACTGTATTATATTAACAAGCACTACTTCAGTGACGCCAATGGCAACAGGGGCGGCGCTCCCAACGTGGCCGTGGTGCTAGTGGACGGCTGGCCCACCGACAAGGTGGAGGAGGCATCCCGATTGGCCAGGGAGTCCGGCATCAACATCTTCTTTGTCACCATCGAGGGACCTGATGAAAACGAGAAGCAGAACGTTGTGGAACCCGACTTTGTGGATAAGGTGCAGGATTGTGGCGGCTTTGATCGTCAGCGTGCCTCTCAATTGCTGTTTGGAAGATTAATAAAATTTTTGTGACCCTAAGTTGCTGCTAACCTGTCAGTCTACCCTCATTTCAAAAATTTTGAATTGGTTTTGGGGTGGTATGGTTAGCCTTATGTCATAGTCATTAAAATGATGATTTGATATGATCCATTGTGAAATTGTGGGGTGTATTTTCGAAGCCATAACTATTACAGAATCACCAAATAATTTTAAGTGAAGAGTATCATGTGACCTGCCCATGCCCCGTCTCTCTGCTGTATTACTCTGCTCTCACAGGCCGTCTGCCGGACAAACGGGTTCTACTCGCTGCCAGTACCCAGCTGGTTCGCGCTGCGGAAGGCCGTCCAGCCGCTGGTGAAGCGCGTGTGCGACACGGACAAGCTGTCATGCAGCAAGACCTGCCTGAACGCAAACGACATCGCTTTTGTCATCGACGGCTCAAGCAGCGTGGGCACGGGAAACTTCCGCACCGTGCTGGAGTTCGTGGCTAACATCACACGGGAGTTCGAGATTTCGGACACAGACACGCGTGTGGGCGCTGTGCAGTACACCTACGAGCAGCGGTTGGAGTTCAGCTTTGAGCAGTACGACAGCAAGCCGGAGCTGCTGAACGCCATCAGGCGAATTAGCTACTGGAGCGGAGGGACCAGCACGGGCGCGGCCATCACCTACGCCTCCGAACAGCTCTTCAGCAAGTCCAAACCCAACAAGCGCAAAATCATGATCGTTATCACTGACGGCCGGTCATACGACGACGTCAGGGAGCCAGCGCTGGCAGTCCACCGCACGGGTGAGTGAGCGGGAGCAGGAGGGGCCATTTTTTTATTGGCTTAATATTACCACAATCTCCCCCAGTTAATTACACAACCCTGCTTGTTGAAAAAAGTTCTGCTGGTTTCCCAAAAAGGCCTCATTTTGCCTAATTTGAGGATGCTGAGTTAAAAAAATGCAAGTGAAAAGTTTCTATCATGTGCAGTTTTTTTTCACAAAATAAGAATGAAAATTTTCCTTGTTATATCATATATAGCTTTTTTTGCAAAGTCTGTAATTTTGCATTGCTGTTTGGGTGTGGTGAAACACCCACTGATTTATCAGAAATATCTGGATCAAGTTTGTATTTTTTCCTGTCAGTGGCCATATTACTAAGCCTGCAATCAGGATTAGGCATAAAAAATGTCTCCAGAGTCATTCATCCAGGTGAAACTCAGCTGAGAATTGAGAAAATAGTTCTCACCTGCCTCAGAGGAAGATGAAAATCGTGTCTTTGTTGCAGTTTTTCTGGTGATTAAGGGATGATACAAGACCTTCTTAACCTTACCAGCGGTCGTCAAAAGTGAAAGAGCCTTCCTGACTCCAATGCTTTTGCATGATGTTCACCAAAAAGATCAATCAGAACACAAATAATGTTTTAGTGGTGTAAACTTCTATGTATTTCGCTAAATCGAGCATGTTAAGCGCAGTGGGACGGCTCTCTGAGATGGTTCTCGTTTCCCCTCTCCATACTCAGGGGTTATCGCCTACTCCGTGGGCATTGCCTGGGCAGCGCAGGATGAGCTGGAATACATCGCCACTGACCCGGACAAAGAGCACTCATTCTTCGTGGATGAGTTCGACAGCCTTTACAAGTATGTGCCCAAGATCATCCACAACATCTGCCTAGAGTTTAACTCCCAGCCACGGAACTGAGCGAGACGTGTGGACTGTTTTCTGTATGTGAGTGTGTGTCGGGGGCGGGATGGGGACACAATGGTGCTGATCCATCACCATTTCACCGGTGAGGGAGGTGGTGCTATTTGGTTAGTGAAGTGTGCCGTGAATCACGTCTGCTACATCTTACTCAGTGTAATTGGCCTCACTTCTGAAATGCTTAGCAAAGTGGGTTTCAAAGAATTGGGCAAGATTCACTGAAAAGAGAAAAGTCATAGCTTTGGACCCAAGACTGAAAGGAACTGCTTTGAAAATCAGAACTTAATTCCCTTGTTAAACAACAGGCTGAGTTTTCCTTTAGAACTTTAATTAAGATGCCAACGGAAAAAAAAATCGGGAAAAGGTTTCGGGAGTCGGGGCAGAAGTTTAGCCAGGGAAACAAAGTGTCATTTTGACCATGACCATTTTCATTGTTAAAGTTCAAATATTTCCTCCTGGTGTATAGAAAAGTTATCATTAATTTGTGTATATCATTAATATTTACATGTAAAAGTTACACGGGGCTTCTTTGTCAATCTGCATCTCAATAACAGCCTGTTCTTGTCCAACATTTATAAAGATAAGAAATTAAGCAGGTCTGGCACTGGAATTAAGTCCCAACTAATGGAGAAAGAATGGGCTGGCTTGGCTGTAGAGTTTCCATCACTATAGATTCTTTCAAGTACATTACACCTTCCGTCATCAAGAGGTCCAGATTTCAGCCAATTTACCATTCAGAAATTTCATTTTATACACAAATGGCACTTCTGGTGGTAAAAATGGCCAAAATTGATCACAGATAAGATTGGACCCTAAATGAACATGCCCAGTTTGTCAGTGTGGTGACGGATGTACTCTCAGCGCTCTTCTGCGTGAGGCAAGACAGAAATTCTGGAAATATCCGCTGTAATGTCATGTTTTTGATAATGTAATTCACTTGAATTTGTAAATTCTACAGTGAAAATGTACATAAGGTGGGCATTGATTACAGTAAACGATTTATGCAAACAGATTGCCCAAAAATGTGGTATGTTAACATCTATGATCAAATATCAGACTACATTGTGATTAACTATAGCAGAGAGGGATTATTTCTCATAGAATAATGGTAAAAACAAACTGATTCTTCGTATGAAACAAAGTATCTCTTGCACAGATCATAATTTTGGTTTAGCCTGACTTTAACCCTCATCTGTTAATGAGAGCTGAGCTTTTTTTAATTTTAATCAACTTGCATAACATTCCTGTTTTTATTTGTAAATATACATCTTCAAAACCTGTTGCTTGTGTTTTTTAAGGATGCTAAACATGTTTGATCAATATTTTGTTGCAATTTTTAATAAAAGTATGGAAATGTTTTTGTATTGTCATTACTAAAGAAAAATAAACCCACACTCCATACTAGCGGAAACACACAAGCATTAGTGCGCTCTGTAAATAATGCAATTATACTGGAATAGAGCATTTTACATTTACCCATTAGGATGAACTACAAATATTCTCATGAAAAAATTATCTGAAGGTAATTAGATCTGGACAGGCAATTTATCATGTTCACCAAATGCAAACTGAAATCTCCACAGAATTGAAATTTTTCATAGCAAAGGTAAATTGGCGGACATGACCCAGCTCCGGATATCGTGCATGTGAGTACGCCTACTTTTAAATCCCATTTCTGATGGGAATGTTGTCAACATGTACAGCTATTGGCAAAGCATCTCTCTGTGTCTTAAGGTGAATTCCAGTCATTCCATTCCATCCCATTTAGTCCGCTATGCATTTGCCTCGTCCACGGGCTGAGCTGGGCTGTCAGTCCAGGTTTGGAGATGAGGATCATGCGGAGAGGAAAGGTGTAGCTTGCCTGAGTTCCCACACATGGCTAGGGCTCGGGCCCAAGAGTCCGTATTGGGTTTCTTGTCCGGCCATGTTCCACCAGGCCTTACCTGCAGCTGCCTTCAGGTCCTACTTATTTCTGGGGTGTTTTGCTCTTAGCACGAGAAATCTATTTCCGTTGGTCTCAGGGCAGGTTATATACCAAGACAATATAGAGCATGCAATTTTTTTGCCTAAAAAGCTCCGTTTCAATAACTTAAATTGCATTAGGAGGAATCTGAGCAGATAACATAGCCCTATGCAATTCAGACTGCTTTTGTAAGCATTCAAATCAACCATAAATGCAAAAGAACACATTCATTTGGCCGCCATGCATGCCCACACCATAACTCTGCCACCTCCATGCTGACGGATGAGTTGGTATGCTTTAACTCAGAGGTGTCAAACTCTAGTCCAAAAGGCTAAGAGTGTCTGCGGGCTTTTTTGGGATTTCCAATCAATCAGCAATTACCTCAGGCCTCATAAATATGCAGAGCCCTTAGCCAATCACAGTCTTCAATTAAACAGTTAAGACCAGGAACAAACCAAAAACCAGCTGACAAAGCGGCCCCCCAGTATGTGAGTTTGAGACCCAGCTTCAGTTTACGAGTTCCCTCCCTCCCTCCCTCCTCCAGACCCATCCGTTTGGTACAAGGTGATCAGCCTCATCCATCCATAGCATGTCGTTCCACAGCAGTACAGGCTTATGAACGTCTGACCTAGTCTTTCTGTTTTGAGGCATAATAATGGTTTACATCTCATGTTAAATCATCAGTATTTATTCTGGTGAAGTCTTCTCTTGATTATTGCTATTTATACAGGTACACCCATCTCCTCCAGTGATCTTGATCTGATCAGTTGTTGTGAAGGGGCTTTCCTTCACCAGTGAAATCATTTTTAAATCCAAAACGGTTGCTACTTGTGTTCCTCTGAAGGTCTGGGCATTCATGAGCGAATAAATGATTTCCTCCGAACCAGGAATGTTTAGAATAATTGATTTGGACACACATAACGTGTTAGCCATCACTGATGGGTTTCATTAGAGTTTTTAGCCTGCCATACAAAATCAACTCTGGACCATGTCTCTGCTTACATGCAAATCACACCTGGCCATGGAACAGATGTGCTTATAGAACTGTCCTGTAATTATTGGTTTGAATAAAGGGTTGGGAAAGAGGAGGGGAAGGAGGGGGTGTGAGTGCTGCAATTGCTACACCTTTCACTAAATTTGGATGTAAACAGTACCCTTCACCTGAAGCTGACGCCAGCATTATAAGCTCAAATGCATGACTTAACATTATACTGTGGTAGACTGCTAAATGTCTTTGTTGATGTTCATACATTTATGGACCCAATGTTTTGTTAACCTCTCTTCCCACAAGCACAGTGCAATAAGTACATTAGCACAGTGGGACATTACTATGAGGACTTTGTAAGACTAGAACAGACTTGATGCATGTTATTTTGTGGAATTCTTTATTTAAAAACGGATTTTAAACACCCGGACACTGGACTGGGCTGAACGGATGCAGGCAGGCGCACCCGACTCGAGATCACGTTCCTACCTGCGCATTTTTATTGCAGTGTATGTTACTTCACAAACTTGTCCAAAATGAGTCCAAAAGCCGAACACGTGACTGTGATCTCAGCAGCGAGGGATGCAGCCCTCAGTACTGACACACGATCTGTGAGAAAATGCATTTCCTGTCGTCAGCCTGAGAGGGGCAGGAGGACAGAACGGCTCGAGTGCTCAGGCAGGCCTGACAACTACTGACCACATCGGGGCCGCACTCTGGGGCCAGGGGTAATGCAGGCGTATTGTTGAGGACAAGGGAAAGACAATATTATGTTTTAAAACTTTCTTTCATTCAAAATCATGTTTACACTTAATCATTACTTAAATACCAGCCCACTAAACAACGCTACAGACAGAGCATAAGTCGACCCTCTAAAATCAAACTTCCACACCCATACAGACTGCAGCACAACGGCGACTGCACTTCCTGCTTCCTGCTGAGCCAGTGAGGAAATGCAGCATATCAGCCAGTCCACTTCCTGCCAAATTCTGCTCTGTCCTCTGCGGCGTCACCCTTAGCAACCCCGAGAGTTAACCAGTCTGACACTAATGAAGCCACACTTACACTGAAGACCCAAGTCAGAGCACAGATTTAGTGTACTTTAAACACTGGCAATTCAACACTTAGTATATTATGGTACCTGAACCCAGTACATTAAAAAATAAAACCCTGTAAGATTGTTCTGCAGACCGATCCGAAGCAAAGGCACATTTTCATTAAAAGTTTAAAATAGGAAAGCATTGGCGGCCACGCGGGGACAAAGCGAATGCACAGCCTGGTCCTCCCTCCGGTCTGCTGAAGCTGGACACACACTCAACGGGGGTCCATTCATCCCTCCACACGGAGCGAGAGAGAGAGAGAGAGAGACAGAGAGAGAGAGAGAGAGAGAGAGAGAGAGAGAGAGAGAGGGCACACAGCCAGCAGCCGTCGAAGACGCCCATCGCCATCTCCCCACCCCCCACGCCGCATCTGAGGAACCCTTCAGGTTAAAGAGAGACCCCTGTAGTAATAGTGAACACCATCAGTCCGTGCCTGTCGTTGCTGAGGCGATGCTGACTGGCCCCGCCCAGTCACGCCCAGGCCCGCCCCGGAGGAGGGGCAGTGTCCTTCGCCTCGCCCTGACTGACCCCACCCCTCCCACAGCGAGGCCCGACTTCGGGCACCGGGCGGGGCTCGGCACGCCAGCGGAGAACCGAGGGGAAAGCGAAGCCCATTGGCTGGGGAGGTGGGGGGGTGTCGCACAAGTCCCGCACCCTGCCGAGGATCCCCCTCTCTATTGGTCCCTGGCTTTGGCAGTGGCCGGTGTCATACGAAGACCTTGGCCAGCGCGTCCGCACCAGCGCTGGCGATGTAGGCCTTGGACGGGTGGAACGCCACGGCGTGGATGGACTCCTCAAACTTCTTACGGTGCGCGGTGAACTCCTGCAAGCACGTCTTCGTCTCCAGGCTCCACAGGCGAATCGAGCAGTCGTGACCTGGGAACAGGGAGAGAGGGAGAGAGAGAGGGAGAGAGGGAGAGGGGGAGAGAGAGGGAGGGAGGGGGAGAGAGAGGGAGGGGGGGGAGAGAGAGGGGGGGGGAGAGAGAAGGGGGTGTAGAGTGATATTAAGACAGGTGCCACAGGCCTGACTGATTGCCCAACACCAGCTGTGCTCTCATGCATGCACTACAGCGCCCTCTAGGCTATGTTGCAAGATCTGTCCTACGCTACAACATCAGGGCTGCACAGCAACGGCTTATCCCTCTCAGGATCTAGTGCCAACTACTGCCCTAAATCACGTGACCATGACAAATAAAACCTGCCACTTGCACAATCCGCAGCGACAGACGCCTGTGGCAGGTCTGACTCCCTCGCAGTACGGGACTTTAGCAGAGCATGGCTCACACTGAGAGGTGTACAATGAAAGGTAACAGGTTTGAACATAATCCCACATGCAGACCGGCCTCGGCAGGACTGGAGCGGGGGTTTTCCAGGGGGCGCTGCAGTGCACACTAAAACAAACATCCCGCTGTCGACTGACACAGAACAGTAAAGATGGAGATACTCACTGCCAGACATCAGATGCAGTCCGTTGGGGTCCATGGCTAAACTGGTGACGGCGTCTAAATGCGCCACCATCGAGTGGATGAGCTTCCCTGCGGAGACACGGAGCCAAAAAGCCATCAGGGTCCGGATCGGGCCAACAGTCACAGGAGAGTAATGCACATTCATCTTTGTTACAGTCACTAACATGCAGCCATTGACAGAATAAAACCCCTTGTCGTGCGACATGCTCTAGTGAGCAGAATACATGATTAAACTCGACCTCCGTTCCCAGACTCATAAGCCACAGCACGCCTCGACATCTCCGCAGCCCTCATTACAAACCGGTCAATTCCATTCCAAAATTAGTCCGTACAGACGGCCAGTTTAAATTCACAAGTGCTGAGTGATGATCATTGAAAGCTACGGAAGTCTTAAAATAACACATTTTAAAATATTTTTACGAACTAAATGAACAGAAAATGGAACGGATCCAAACTCTGTTAGCATGATATGGTTCCATAAATCTGGATAAAAGAACAGCATGAAAGCCTTTTGTTGCATTAAAGTAAATGTAGCTCTTGCATCTTTTAAAATGAAAACAAAATCCCAAAAAAATGGCAGTATAAACTGCTGTATCAGTATTTATATAGTTTCTCAACTATAGTTTACAACGTCATGAGGCTAGATTTGCCCATTACCAATGAGCCCCGGCCGCCCCCTGGTGGACGGTAGAGGTAAATGCGGGCTGTGCCCTACCGGTGGTGTTATCGTAGAAGCGGATGTGGCGATCCTCCTGTGCGGTGATGGTGACGGGGAGGGTGGGGTGACTCAGCACTTTGTGGATGTGGCTGGAGGAGCCTAACGACAGACCACAGAGACACGAGAGCCATGAGGCACCAGGAGGGAGAGGAATGACATCATCAGCAGGGGACCAATGTGATCCTGGAGCCAGCAGATTAACCTCGCACGAGGCACCCAAGGGCCAAAGGGCTCATGCAGTGGCTGCTGTGCTGCTGAGGGCCCCAAAAGATCAGAGCTATAGATTCTCCAGCAGGGGGAGACATCTTATGGGGAAATACATTCATTTCAAAAGTATCCCCCACAACTTCAGCAATAAATGAAAACAGTAAACATGCGAAATTCTGGGCTCCTGCCATGAGAGCAAGGCAACGCGTCCATTACATTATATTGTCATTTCATCTCATGAAGTGGGACCTCCAGGCCCCCGTGTGGCGCTTTACCTGGCTCGGCTGCATCTCCCAGGCTGAGGACCAATTGGCGCGTCTCCATGTTGAAGAGGCCCGTCTGGCCAGTGCTAAATGAGGTCACCATGTGGGCGGGGTCACTGCACACCACGTCTACCGATGAGGGCTGGCCCAGTTCTGAGACAGGGAACCAATCACAGCCCTGAACAAACACCTACGCTCACACTCACTGCCTTTATGGCACAGATCATCATCGAGACCCCTCATCATGTCTACACGGTCACAATTTCAGCAACCGTATCCGTTTACTTATGCAAATACTCCATGATGGAATGGGGCTTCCCTCTCAATTTGAGGTAACAAAATCAAAAGCAGAAACTGCCAGCCATATTTGGCTACCAGTACAGGTAGGTTATCAAATAAGCAGTAAGAATACCCAATAGTCAGAAGTGCTGACATCTACTAATTCAGATACAAGCTAACTGGCCATGATTAGCTTACGTTTGTTCTAGGCACTGGAGATAGCAAGCCAGCGAACAACTTCAGTTAACTTGCTGTTAGCACCAGGTAATTATTGTATCATATAATGCCAAACTCATAATCAGCTACTGGTTACAGTGGCCAACCAACGGCCGAGAAAAATAGAAATGAACCACAGTCTTTAGCCGATTAGCATACTACCTCAGGTCAGGGAATGGAGCAGACAGAGGTCAGCGAGAGGCCAGCACTCACCTCGGTTCTCGTTAAAGATGGCGATCGCGGGGCCGGTGCTCGCCGCGTCCCAGAGCCGCACCGTGCCATCGGCAGAGCAGGAGAGGAGGCGCTGGTGAGCTGGACTGTACGCAAGGCCCCAGACAGAGTCTGAATGCCCACACAGCGCCCCCCGGAGCACGGAGGAATCTATTACAGGGGAGATAAGAGAGAGAGAGGGGAGAGGATTACATGAAATGCCAATCAATACTGTGAATACGTCTCAGTTTTGGTAACAGCTTTTCCAAAGAAGAAAAAAAATGCAGCACTGATAAAAGCCAACAGGTCTGCATTAGCAAAGACAGCACTGAGCAGTCAGTATACAAAATACCCCAGACAATTTTCAATCATTATGAGATGGACAATACAGTTTTTTTGAATCCTTGTATCCTTTAAAAACCTGCATTCAACATCAAAAAAATGGCTCATGCTGCACACACTTTGGAAGCACATCACACGCCAGCGAATGTGAGAGAGCAGGATACACCCTGGCCCAGCGAGTCGTGTCATACCGTATGTATCGTAAGGGTCGATGTTGGGGTTGGGGACGTTCCAACTCTGGATGGTTCCGTCGACACCTCCACTGAAGCACTGCTCTCCCGATGAGCTCATCGTGACGCACAGCACAGCGCCCCTACAGGCAGGGAGGACCCAGTGACGTATGCCTACCACCCCTCAACTACCATCGCAAAAACACTGTAGTCCTCAGCTAAACCTTCAGAGATGCGCAATAGGAGAACCTACTAAACCATCGTACTAAGAGGATCAGGACATTATTCTTATCATGAAAACATTTAGTATTATGATCAGAATCTACATGACTACCAACTGAATAACAATCTCCACACAAGTCCCAGTATTACCAGTATTTACCACACGTTCTCCAAATCATCTCAGTAAGGCCTTGTTTTGACCACTTTGAGGGGCACTGTGTCAGCTAATATTAATCCCCATTTACACTCCGGAAGTCTATGGGAAATCGACATAAAAGGATTGCGGACAAATGTGGAAACCAGCGGCATATTAACCCTTTCAGTGCCGTGGGCAACTATAGTTGCCCAATGATATAAGATATCAAAATCAGACGCTGTTGAAAACCTATCATGTGGCAACTTGTTTAAAAGAGCTCCCCTGTGGGAGCTCTTTTAAAAAAGTTGCCACATGATAGGTTTTCAACAGCTCAGGATAACGACATTTTTAATTCCTTGAAGATGTATTCAGTGCTCAAAGGGTTAAACATGACTTGGTCATTGTCATGGGGCTTTGCCTGGAACAGACCGCTGGGAGGGGCTTATGGGCTGCTGGGCGGAGCTTACCGATGGGCTCTGAAAGTGTAAATGGGCTCCACATCCAATGAGGTGTTCCTGTGGAGAGCACAACACACGAGTGAAGCAAAGCATTATGGATGCATCACACTGCAGATACTAACGGTTGACAAACCTCATCACTGCGCCACATTAGCATACAACGCAGGACAGGCATGATATGTTTATGCGCTGCTTTCACACTGAAGGCCATTTTAAACTTTTCGGCACACGCAGACAGACTCTCAAGACAAGTGTCGAAAAACAGACGATTTTATGCTCAAAACCAACGGCTGAACAATGTCTGCAGTGTAAGCACTTATCTCCATGGTAATTACATATTTATTGTTGTATAACTGACCAATATTTTTGCGACCGCTACAGTATCGACTATCTATATCCATGACAACCACAGAACTCTTGGTCCATACAGCCAACCAAAATATAAGACAACCAAAGACAGTACCTGCGGCGTTACAAATATTTGACAGGTGCGAGGCACTGCCGGACCACACGTTTTCTGTGGCAGTGACATTATACTGGTCGCCTGACGCATCTTACACGCATAACACGGCATTAACGCACCGTACGGAGTGGCAGTAACTCAGAACGGGGAGAAATGCCTCTTACTTCTTGGCAGGAGCAATTTTCTGCAGGTTCCACATCTTCAGCGTGTGGTCCTCCGACGCCGTAACGAGGATGGGCTCCACCGGGTGAAAGGCCAAGCCACGGATCCCGTCGAAGTGACTCCGCAGCGTAAACTTGGGGTTCCAGGTCTTTCTCAGCGAATCCGTCTGATTGGTGACCTGAGGGCAACAACCACCAACAGCTGGAGATTCTCACTGACGGAGATACTGCGTCTCAGGTCCTCACGCCAAAGGTCCGAAGCGTTGTGAAATGAATAATCTATTGACATTACACATGATGACCTCCGTAATGTCTGGGACACTTAAATTAATTGCTCAATTTCAGATCGGCAATAAAAGAATTTAAATATGGTTAAAGAGCTGATTCTCAGCCATTTTGTGCATTACAGCTTCAGCATAAAGAAACTCCACTGCTTTTCATTCATTGAACCCCACTTTAGGGCCAATTATCGTGTGTCTAGACTCTGAGCTCACAATTACAAATTATCCACACCTAAACACCTCAAACATAATTTTTATGAATAAGCTTTATAATTCAGAAATGCTGCAGTTTCTCTTTGCTTAAGGTATATGTTTTTAATAGAACTGAGAAAATCCAAAATGAAAAAGAGTAGATCTTGCTGCATTTCTGTTTTAAGCAGATAATGGAAGAGTGGCCTCATGGGTCCACAGGACTGGCCATACTGATGTTTGTGCAGCACTTCCATTATACAAGATGGCTAATGATATTGACTGTGGATCTGCACAAGCAGTGCACAAGAGAGGCTTTATCCCATCATGCACTGGGGCGTCTCCGGAGCCAGCAGGCCACTCACATCGTAAGTGGGGCGTCAGCCTCGTTGGCCACGGTCAGTCCGGCGAGGTCCCCAAGTCCCATCTCAGTCTCCATGTCCTCCTCGCTGTCCCCGACCACGCCCCCGACCACGCCCAATCCCGCCATGAAGGCCTTCCCCGACGAGGGCGGGAACATCAGCGCCTCGCCTGCAAACAGCACAGCAGCCAATCAGAGGAGACCCCAGGGTGGGCGGAGCCCGAGTCACGAGAGCGGGGCGGTACCTTCGTCTGGGCGTCCGGACTCGCTCTCGCCGAGCCAGGCTGAGGTGGGCCGGGCCGGGGGGGCCGCGGCGGGTTGCATGAGGGCCAGGTCATCCCCGTCCCGCAGTGTGGCCAGCATGTCCTGCAGCTTGGAGCGGTTGGGCCCTGGTGAGAGGAAGGGGGGTGGGGAGGAAAATCACACGTTATAACACGGGCCACCCAGAGCAGGGCGGGGTTCACACATCGCGAAACACAAGGGCGGCGCTGCAACAGAAGAGGAAGCTAGAAGAACAAGCGAGGGCAGGAAAAAAGCAGAAGAGGAAGATGAAGCCAAAACACAGGAGCTTCAGCTAACGGCAGAGGAGTCGCTCCCTCTGAGCTGGGAACATGACCAAAGGGCACACAGAGTGCAGAGTGTGAGTGTGTGTGTGTGTGTGTGTGTGTGTGTGTGTGTAGGAGGCAAGGGAGTGATCCGTCAGTACACCCTGAGGCTGATCCAGGCTCTAAGGCTGTTCCCGAACTGGGCCACCGTGCCGTAATGGGTGAGAGGCCACAGATTTCTCTGGGAAACCACACATCAACACCACAGAAGAAGACAGAGAACAAAGCAACAAAGTACCGCTTTCCAGGCATGGCCACTGAGCATGTGCGAAACTGAGAAAAAAACTGCATAATAAAACCTGAAAAAAGGTCTGAATGACAGAGCGAGCGAAGCAGTCGAGACGCCCAACATCACACAGACAGGCATGTCCCGGAGGCCTGCAAACACAACATGCTGGGAAATGTAGGAAATATCGCTGTAGCAGTTACTAAAAGTTGGGTTGATTTACGAGATGTAATATAAGGAGAAGGGGGCTCGTCCAGGATCATAATACCTGAGACATGATGAGCAAAGATGCCTTAGCCCTCAGGTGTAGACAGTAACTGCAAAATTAAGTGTATCAAGAGCTTAACATATCAGAAGAGAGTGGGCCCATAATCGTGCGGTATAGATCGTCTGAAGCACAGTGCACAGAGTTAAAGAGGGATTCTTTCGGAGCGTACTGTACATATACATCATTTTTAGGCTTGTATCCGGCAGAATATCCCGCAAGGAAAAGGCAGAAGTATAGAGCGGACGCATGCTATTCCTCATGCATCACCTCACAGTCACACAAGCCTCAGGGACCGACACTGGCAGCCCTGCAGTACATGCTCAATACACCAGCAACAGTGGGTGTGTGGAGAAACACGCATATGCGGACACACACACACACACACACACACACACACACACATGCAAACACACACAGACACACACACAAACACACACACACACACACACACACACACACACATACATGCAAACACAGACAGACACACACACACACACACACACACACACACGCACACACACACACATACATGCACAAACACAGACAGACACACAGACACACACACACACACGCACACATACATGCACACACACAGACAGACAGACAGACAGACAGACACACACACACACACACATGCACACACACACACAAACACAAACAGACAGACAGACACACACACACACACACACACACATGCACACACATACATGCAAACACAGACAGACAGACAGACAGACAGACACACACACACACACACACACACACACACACACACTGCACAGAGCGCGATCAGAAGGAGCAGCAGGAGAGGAGAAGGCAGAGAAAAGCTCGTAGGGCTGGATGGTTATGTTTCGGGCCCATGAGCGCTCAGTTTGCCTGAGGAGAGGCAGGAGGTGGCGCCGCCCTGCTGGACTTACTCTTCGCCCCCTTTTTGCCCTTGCGCTCCTTTCTGTACTGCTCCTTCAGTTTGGTTATCAAGCCCTGGTCCACATCCCAGGCCCCGGGCCCCGGGCCCTGCTCTTCCTTCTCTAAACAGAGGGAAACAAACCGATAGGCCTCAGTCCCTCTGCTCGTAATAAACCACAAACTCTCTCCCCTCCTCGACATCACCACGGATCACAGGGGGAGAGTCGAACTCCGGCCACGAGATTCCTGAAACCATAAACTCCGCTGATCTCAGCCATTAATTCTACTTCCTGGGTGAAGAGATGCGATTATCATCCAAATCAGGAACAAAATTCTGAGGACTAATGTTACCGCCTTCAGAACCTGGATTTTCCAATGATGTCATGGTGACGACACTGCTAGTGTAAACTGTAGAGGACCAGGCTGTGCTGAAATAAGCAGAGGCTCCTCAGGAGGGTCCAAACAAGGGCCAAATTGCCCTCTGGTTTCATGCAAAGATCAGACCTGAATTACTTAATTAGCTGTAATATTCACGCTCTCTTCCATTTTCTTCATGCGTTTATGACAGACTTTGGTTCCCTATATGAAATTTTTTACCTTAAAAGAGAGCAAATGGCATATAGAGCCAATTATCTTATACAATATTTATAATACACTCATCAACCACTTCATTAAGTACACCTGTTCAACCGCTCGTTAACACAAATATCTAATCAGCCAATCACATGGCAGCAACTCATTTAGGCATGTAGACATGGTGAAACCGACCGGCTGAGGTTCAAACTGAGCATCAGAATGGGGAAGAAAGCTGATTAATGAGACCCAGGTGAATACGTATGGTTATTGGCGCCAGGCGGGCTGGTCTGAGTATTTCAGCAACTGCTGATCTGCTGGGATTTTCCGCACAACCATCTGTAGGGTTCAGAGAGAAAGGTCAGAGAAAGGGAAAATATCCAGTGAGCGGCAGTTCTCTGGGTGAAAATGCCTCGTTGACGCCAGAGGTCAGAGGTCAGAGGAGAATGGCCAGACTGGTTCGAGCTGATAGAAAAGCAACAGTAACTCCGATAACCACTCATTACAACAGTGGTATATCGAAGAGCATCACTGAACGCGCAACACATCGAACCCCGAAGCAGATGGGTCACAGCAGCTGAAGACCACACCGTGTGCCACTCCTGTCAGCTAACAACAGGAAACTGAGGCTACAGTTCACACGGGCTCACTACAGTTGGACAACAGAAGTTTGGAAAAAACGTTGCCTGGCCTGATGAGTCTGGATTTCTGCTGCGACATTCAGATGGTAGGGTCAGAATTTGCTGTAAACAACATGAACGCATGGATCCATCCTGCCTTGTATCAACAGATCAGGCTGGTGGTGGTGGTGTGATCGAATGGGGGATATTTTCTTGGCACATTTTCGGCCCCTCAGTACCAACAGAGCATCGTTTAAATGCCACAGCCGACCTGAGTATTGTTGCTGAACATGTCCGCCGCTTTATGACCACAGTGTACCCATATTGTGATGGCTACTACCAGCTTATATCATCTCAAATTGGTTTCTTGAACATGACATTGAATTCACTCAACTCAAATGGCCTCCGCAGTCACCACAGCTCGATAGAGCACGTCTGGGATGTGGTGGAACGGCAGATTCACATCAAGGATGTGCAGCCTGCAACTCTGCAGCAACTGCGAGCTGCTATCAGGTCAATATGGGCCAAATTCTCAGAGGAATGTTTCCTGCACCTTGTTGAATGTATGCCATGAAGAATTAAGGCAATTCTGAGGGCAAAAGGGGGTTCAACCCGATACTAGCATGGTGTACCTAACGAAGTGGCTGGTGAGTGTAAATTTCCAGCATAATTAGTGGAAACGAGAATAAGAATGCACACAAACACTCCATCACACAAACTGCTCTAACAAAGACCTTTAACAGCCTCCCATTGCAGGTTTATACCACATCAGCCTTATGGGACAGGGTTAGGACCAGGTTATTTGGCCATGGGAATCTCAGACACACAAAATGGCTGACAATTAGTTCAACGAATGGTTTAGAAGGGCAGCTGACATCTCAAATCAAAAAACAAACCCAGTGTCCCTCCAAACACAGACCAATGCCACACACGCTTGATTGAATTAACTTGGCGGAGTTTAGGATAGTTGAATAATTCAGTGCAGATCAAGTTTCCTTTTCATAGGCTTCAGCGCCAATTAGCATTGTGTTAATTAGCCTGAGTTAGTTTAAGGCACTGACTTAGAGCCATGCCAAAGGCAAATTATATTTCTTCTGGATTTAACAAGCCATACGGGCACATCTCTCAAACAGCTTCTAAGTTTACTGTACCACAGCCATGGAAATTAGGACACACACACACACACACACACACACACAAAACAAGAAACAAAATGGCCGATTCTCTTCAAATACAGCGAAAGTAGAAGAAAGGGTCACTTCTGAAGCTAGCTTGCGCTGATCACTGTGGGACAGTAATTAACAAACATTACAATGGGACAAAACACAAAAGAAATGGATAAATAATCAAACACTCATTAGTGAAAGGGCCATGAACCACTTTCAGAATAAGAAAAGTGAAAATTTTCAAAAGATAAACCAAGAGCCAGTCTAGTCCTGGAAACAATTAAGTTTTACGTTGGAAATTAAGAACTACAAGACAAACAAACCATTTCAAAGTTCAATGCTGTGTTTCCGAACCCTGCTCCCAGAGTACTCCTGCGCCCCACCTATTTCAGATGCATCTCACAGATATAAATCAGCCAATCAGCTCTTTAGTAGAGCGCTTGATGAGCTGAACTGGGCGTGTCAGATCAGGGAGACGTATAAAATGTTCAGGGCAGAGGTACTGCAGGACCAGGGTCGGGACACACTAGTGAAATGGAACGCCAGCACAGCCCAAGATCAAATCTCTGCAGTTAGCATTACAGATGGGTGAGTCCAAAAACTGTCCTTCAGTACTCTTTAACATTCTGTTTGCTCATGCAAGCTGAATGTGCTCACTGGCCAGCATCTAATGTGATGCCACAGACTAAACCTGATACAGGAGACACCCGTCTCTCAGCTTTTACCCGCTGAATATTCCAGCAAAGCAGGAAGACAGTCACATATCGAAGGATCTGGACGATTGCAAATGAAAACAAAACTTTGCGCGTTGTGTGCAGAATATTTCTGCACTAAAGGTTTTGTCGAATGCTGTCCGAGCCAACAGAGGACCTGTACTCCATCGGATTATTTTCACTTGATGTCTGACTGCATTCAATTAAAGCGCAAACACAGAAGAGACTAAAATGGAAGGTATGCAGCATGTGCATCTATCTGAGCAAATGTGGTCACATTTTTGCACACATTAGATCACCATCAGACATGACAGATCAAAAGACTCCCACCAAGACACCTCCGAACACTAACATAGCTCACAAAACCTGACCTTTGACCTAAATGACCTAGCCTCAGGCCCCTCCCCCACGCCTAACTCACCCCAGTCCATGCTCTCCTCTAAACTGTCGGGATTGGCCGAGCTGTCCGCATCGTCAGAGCCAGCCAGGAAGTCAAATCCCCTCAAAGCTTCCTCGGTGTCTGGGTCGTCAATCACGTCTGGCAAGGAGGAGTGGGGTGTGGCCGGGGAGGAGGGAGAGGACGATGACTTCCTCTTAATCTGTCGGAGGAGAAACGGGGGGTGGAGACTTCAGCGCTAAGCTCCTCCCCCTCCCGAATGAAAGGCCGACAGCCTCAGTGAGTTCAAACTCCCTGCCTTACCGTTTCCGTATTAGACACGACCTTTCCCTCATCGTCATCCTCGACCTCATCGCTGAACTCTGCCGCAGCACTTTCGATGAATTTAAAGGCCTCGAGTACAGAGTCGGAGTCCGTCACATCCGGTTTCCTAAGGACACAGACAGCGAGGAGGGGATTAATCCTAATGTCAAGGTTCTATTGGATACTCAGCTGTGATTGACAGAGGGACCAGCCAATGGTGTCCATTACTTCCCTATAACTGCACATTTATGAAGTAGTTTCAAATATGTGAGCCTGATGAATCTTCTTATCAATTCACCATGTTGGAATTCCAGGCTATATTTAACTGCCAATTTGCCTCCGTTTCATTTGCAAGGAAGCAGCCTAAGTAGGTAGCATTTTTTGGAAATATGGCTGCTTAGGACTGTCTAATCTCAGTAGGAAGCATAGGATACATCGTAGTTCGGTACCTCGTTTCAGCAAAATTTTAAGGAAACATCAAGTGGTTCCTTCACAGCAAAGGAAATCCCAAAATGCCTTGCCACAAGCTGGGGATTCACCGCATAGATCACAGACGTGGGACGGCAACGGTCGGTATTTGATCAAGTTCACATATCGTTTCGTCATAAAATTCACTTCTGATCATTTTTAAGCAAGAAATTGATGGTATATATTTTGAATCGGCTCTTTACTGTGAAAGGACGTTTAATTAAAAACTTACGCCCGATGTTTTCGAAGCACTGAAACTCCACGAACTTCGCTGACAGGAGGCTAACGTTAATGTTGCCCATGTGTCACATGATGCTTCTGAGCTAGTGTTTCTTTTCATCTAACCTTTTTAAGGAATGGTTCCTCGTAAGGAAGGGCCCTAACGAGGCACCGAGGTGATAGGAAGCCTCCTTGCAAATGAGACGGAGCCATAGTGTTATGACGTTGAGAACATCAAAGTGAAGGTCAAGAATAGATGCAGTCAATATATTTGACTTTTCCAATATAACTATTCATATGCTTAGCAAATTTGGTGATAACGACAACTGAGAGACGGCGCAATGTGGATTCTACTGAAACTGCCATCTACGATCTTGATTAACAACAAAACAAAATCAAACTGACAAACGCATTCCAAGACGTAGCAACTAGCAACGGTAGCTTTGAATAAATCTGTGTAACACCACTGAACAATGGTAGAAGGTAATAGTCCCTATATAAATGCAATTCCTAGACAAAAACAAAAAATATGTCTTTAGATGAGCTTACATGCTTGGTAACCTTGGTATAAGCACAATATATAACTCCATGCCGATAATATAATGAAAATCATTGCACACTGAAGTGATTAATGGCCTAAAGCAAAGTATATTACGCCTCTTATGAGTGCAATTATTTTCGTATGAGGAAAGGCATGTTGTACATTGCCTAAGTATAAAACAGGCCTAATCACAGAAATGGAGCCAGTTTGCAGTTCTATCCATTTAAGGTGCAAGAGCACAAACAGCACCATCAATGCTGCTAAATTCAAATGCTGATGCAACAATTGAGGCTGATAATTGAAACTTTACTTCTACAACCCCAGTAGAGAGTAAAAATGGAAATTCTAAAAAAACCCCCCAAAAAAGAAACTGTTCTTCTACTCCCCGAGTGCTGTGCATTTATTTAAACACTGCAATTATCCAGCCCAGCGTTTAAATCCAGATCTGTAACAGGCAGAACAGGCGAGAGACCGAGCGCACATTAGCGAGTCTGAGCTCTTGAGATCCCCACAGGAAACGAGAGGACAGGCGACAAAAACAGAGGACGACAGGACGAGTGAGGAAGCCCCGCGCACTGCATGTAAGGCAGTGGCAGCTCGTGAGGAAACCGTGAGAATGTGTTTCCACATGTAACCCTTCCATCTCTGAAGTCACCGTGGCTCTGAGCTGCACAAGGACCAACATTCTCAGGTCGGCCATAAGCGAAATCAACCGGCCGATTCCTTTCGGGGAGCCAGCTGTACACTGATGCGCAGTTCCATGCAAAAGCGCAATCCCACATTACAAATGAACACAAGACACAATGTTTGATGCTGAGTGCTGACACAGCTACACTTGCCACTATACGGTCAGGCAACTAGTTGGTGGTTCTGATCAAACCTTAAAGAGTCAGAAAGAATAATTTGATTGGCAGTGACTTGTGCATTCCCTGGTGACAGGTCCTGTCTGTGTTCTTTGCCTAGTGCATTCTGGGTACGGACTGCCATGACTCACCCAATCATGTCATTGGCTTCTCGGAGGGGCTCGGTGCCGTTCACCATGGGCTCCGGGTTCTTGTTGGCGGGCCTGTCCACGGGCTGTCCTGCCAGGTCCAGAAGAGCTCGGACCCGCTGAGACTTCACGTCCAGGATGGTGTCGGTGTACCCCACTTCCTGTAGGTACCTGGAGAACACAGAGGGGTTGGAGGCCTTAGTGCCGAGCATTTAACTCCTACAGCTCGTCAGCGGCTGTGATGTCGAACCCCACTGCAGCCAAGCAGTGCTTCAAAGTGCGCAAGTTCAGATCCCAGGTGTAACACAGCCACTGTGTGTGAAGTATGACACTTATCCTGTGCAGTGTCACCGAACAGGTGGCGCTACATGAAGATGACATGTAAAGTATGCCATTAACGATTTATAACGTACATACTGCTTAGGCTGAGAGAGCCAATTATATCATTATTGGGTAGATCAGTAAAACTGCAAACAACCGGAATACGTGTATGTTCATAGATGAGAACGTCGTCCCTGTCTTAGCAATATAAAACCAAGGCAAGCATTCCTCTTCGAGGCCGTGGATTACAGCAATGACATAGTTAACCACAAGAGTGAGCCATTTCAAACTACGACGGATAAATTCCCCAGGAACTGTAATCCAATGGCCTAAATCCTGCATCATCTCATCGGACATCAGGTTGAGCAGCTGACCCATATTCTCATTTATACATGAGCACAGGCCAGAAGAGATGTAAAGTGTCTTTAAAAAAATCACTATAGAGACTCAGCATCTCTCTTGACTCATGTTATCCCTTTAATAATAAAGAAAGTCAGGTAAAGTGTATTCTTACACAATACAAATAGATGAGTTTCCTCTGCAGAGATTCACCTCAACTAATGCGCAGATCTGGTCGCAGCTTCATAATGTAAAACAGGGCAGTATGAGCATCGACAAGTGAAGCTTTTTTACTTCAGTGACGATTTTGACCCAAGAAGTTTAATTACGGCTTAGCGGATTGGTCTTTCACTCAGTGGGGCGGAGTCAGGGGCGGAGTCAGGAGCACTTACTGCCGGAGGAGCTGCCGTCCCCGTTTCCATGACATCTGGTGGTTGAGCAGGTCTGGCCCCTCCTTCTCATTCTCATTCACATCATCTGACCAGGAAGTAATTCACCTTAACTCCATCACGTTTATGAAATGCCAGTTTTAATTTAATCTCTGAAACTCCACAAGCATAAAATTACGAGCTCATTTTGGACATGTTCCTGGTGGACTGATCTGTGGAGACCACTTTAGCGAGAGCTGAGCTCCACAGCAGAAAGAATACAGATTTAATAAAAACCAGATTTGAAAAAATAGTAGCCACTACTGATAGACAATAGTTGTACAGTAACATAAAAGCAAGCTTGAATACATAAAGAGTGCGGTCCTTGTGCCAAAATCATGTGGGGAGGCTTGAGGTATCCATGATTGAAAGTGTGCATCATGTGATCGTGAAAAAAAAAGCTTCTAAGTTACTAGGTTTGTGTTGGTATCTCTTCCATAGAGAGTAATTGTAGTACATGTACTATAAGAGTGCTACTAACTCTCCTGTGCTGCATATACTTCAACAGAAATACCAAGAACAAACATGGTAAGCCTCAGCTCTTGAACTGAATCCTTTTTCAAAATTCATTTAAAATCAAGAGAACAGTGCACTTTCGTTGGCATTGTTACTTTAGCTTGGATGCACACGCTGTCGCAGTTATGATGGTAACAGACAGACAAACAAACAAATACACAGACCGTTAACCCGAGCATAATAACAGATTGAAAAATAGTACACAGTGTAGACAGTGCTGTGAGCGAACAGACGTACCCAGGTCATAGGTCGGAGGCTTGAGGTCTCCCTGATTCAGCTCTGTGCCGTACTTCAGTTTATGATACTTCGCTCTGTAAGAGATCAGGAGTACTGATGAGGATTCAGCAGCTCTTTAACATCTCCGCAACCTCAGCAGGGTACGCCCATTATCCCACAATGCACCGGGGGATCGGCTCCTCCTTCGTCTAATCAACTGCAAATCACCGTTAACCCTTAGAGTGCCAAACGCAGCAATTGTTGCTCAATGATGATCGAAATTGAAGCTGTTCCCGCAGGTTTAAACAAGTCACCACATGATAGGTTTTCAACAGCACAAGATAATTAAATTTATATTTCTGAAAAAAATAATTTCAGCGCTCTAAGGGTTAATGCCAGCAGCAGCTAAAAAATTACAATGCAATTTAATGGAATAGGCACTCACAAAAGCACGGAGGCACAGATATCAACAAACAATACACCCCATTAGCCAGTTAGAAATGTTGGTGAGATTTTGCCGCGTGATCCTCAAATGTTAGTTTAGAAAGCAGGGTTTTCCAGAGCGGGCTTCCCCACAGGTAGAGCCTACTCTCACCCACGATAACAGCTACGCTTGGAAAGTAGAGTTTAACTGAACTAACACTAACATACCATTTGACCATCTTCAGCCTTCTTCATAACACTATTTATTTAGCGGACACTCATATCTTTTTTGAACTTTATTTCACCAGGGAAAGTTCCCTCGAGAACAAGCTTCTCTCTTTCAAAGGTGCCCTGGGAGAAATGCCTGATGGGAAGGTTGCAAGTGTTGAAGGATGGAGGGAAACGGGGGTAACGCCCCTGCAGAGGGTCTAACTCAAGGGTGCGACAGCAGAGATCTTCCCAACATCATCTCTCCAAATCAAGTCAAAATCCCAGACCCCACTGGGGACTTGAACCAACAACTCCATGGTTACCAGTCTAACAACCCACTGCTAGGCTATCCTGCCGCCCCCTTCCAGACGAATGTGGGACCTCAGCCAACAACCTTCTGTGCCCTCATCAAATGTCCTAGCCATTAGCACATTAGCGCGGTTGAGGCAGACTGCTACTTACATCGTGTTTCAACGTGCAGAGGACATCACAAGCTTCACGCCCACATGACTCCACTTCACGCTACTCGAAATTTCAACACCCAGGAGCCGTACGACTCCACTGACAGGCCGTGTATTTAAAACCACAGTCCACAGATATGCTGCTCTTCTGAGGAGATCAACCCTTTATTGAGCAAGATATCAAATATGTGAAGAGAATGTTCTCAGCTGACCGTTCTAATACTGATATGATCAATCTGAATCGTCACAGGAAACAGAGGTTTTCCAAAACACCAACTTACAATTTTGGATAAACAATTAAAAAAAATTTTCAATGGGGTAGAAAAATTTCATGTGGGATCTATACAATCATTTCTGACAACCGCATGGTAAATGAAAAAAATAAAGCACGAGCAGTAGCTAAAGACAGCTGATTACGACCCCATTCACGCCTGTGCAGTGGGAGGAAGATTGAAAAAAATTCTGTTCGCCGATCCACTCGTAAAGCCACGACACACTGCAGCACATGACAATACTGTTTCCAAGGTCATGATACTCAGTGAGTTCCTGCATTTATTTAACCCCAATCATAGCAGATCTAAAGGCGACTGCACAGTCATTTAAGGTCCGGAGCGATGGCAGCACCATGTTTTTACAGATACACCACTTCAGCAGCCAGAACATGGCAGATAAGATATTAACTAGCATAACCTCGCTAACAAACCTCAACCATTTAAATCTTTAATTTCAAGGAGGTCTGGACGCCACCTCTGACGATGTCTCCCTGGCGAACGACAAATTAGCACAACTCAAATTAAACATGTTTGAGACTTTTACACGCCATGTTGCATTAGGAAAGAAAGACAAGACGTGACGGTAAGGCAAGAGGTTCCCAAATTTTAATTCATGCAAATACGCTTGTTATATACTTATTTCAGAGAGGCGATTTCCTTAAGATCCATGCGCTCAGTATGTTTGTTATGACCCGAGGACATATTGTCATGAGATGCACTGCATCAGACTTGACAAGCGGATCGACAGCGAGTCACCTACTGATGATGTCATAATGAGGGCTCCGCAAGCGATGGGAAAAGTGGTTTCGACAGGATTAATTTCTGAAATGGCAAACTTCAGGTCATGTTCCAAGAATTTCCCTCTTAGAACATGAGGCGATCCCTCCATGGCGGGTTCCTGCTTTTACGGCCGTCCTACGCACCGCGCCTGACGTGCGTGGCTGTGGAGAGCATTTCAGAGATGATACAGAAGTGCTACCAGACATGTAACACCAGCCTGCAGGCTTCCACAGCCCACTGTTAGCATGAGATAGCACTCGCTGCTCAAGGGGCTTTGATCTGTCTTTAGCTCCATGTCCCGGTCGCTGGGACGGCCTGCGGACTCCGGTAAAGACTGGAGGCTGGGGACGTTTCGGCAGCCCCAGGGGGGGCTATAGGTGTGAAGGGCAGGGAGCACCAGCGGAATAACAAGGGCTCACATTATACAGTCCTGTGCTCCTCTCTTCCTGCTACAACCCCCCATCAACCCGAGTCCTCTGTCCTCTCTCTCTTATTCTGACGCTGCAGGAACAGTGACCACCAGGGGGCGTTTCACACAAGCTGTTTAAACAAATGAGCTGGATACCTACACTGAACTAAACCTGGGAGGCTGTTTTCACACAAGCCCATGTTCATGAAAAAAGAGGGCTCTCTACTTTGACAAACAGGGGTCAGGTCATGTGACATAATCTGCAGGCTGTGTCTAAATACTATAACCAAAGAGGAATCACACCCCACATTAATGAATGAGTGAGTGAGTGAGTGAGTGAGTGAGTGAGAGAGCGACCGACTGGTGAGTGAGTGAGCAAGCGAGTAAATAAGTGCGTAAATGAATACATAAATACACTGAACAAATATATAAATGCAACACTTCTTATTGTGAGAAATATGGCCAAGTTCAGACACTCACTGTACTTTCATTGAGTGCCGACAGATTGAAATGCATTACAATATGTGTCATGCAATCAATGATTGAAACAGACAAACAAGAATCTCATGATGGCATGATGATAAAGGGGATGGTGTCCATCGTCCAAATTTCACAAATCAACATTGGGTGTGTCCGCCTTCGGCCTGCTGCATTGCTACACACCTCTGCTGTGTGGACTGGAACAAATGGTCAATGGTGACTTGGGGACGTGTTCCCATTTCTCTTCAAGAGCTGTGCGGAGTCGGTGGACATTGGCCGAAAATGTGATCCAATGACAGACTTGTTGGTTGAGGACATCCCAAAGATACTGGAAGGGGAAAAATCCGAGGAAAAAGCCGGCCATTCAAGCAGACAAATGTTTTCAGGCTCGAGGAGCTCTGGGCATACACGGGTGACGTGGGTCTGGCATGGTCATGCTGGATGGTTATTGTTTTGATGGACGAATGGCAGGACGATAGGCTGCAGTATCTTGTCATGATGTCACACTGCATTCAAGCTGCTGTTAATGAAATGCAGTTGGGTGTGATGCCCATGGGATATTCCCACCCAAACCAGCACTCCACCAGCATGTGCAACCGTGCGCACCACAGTGATGTCAGCATAACGATCCCCCGTCCATCCGCTCTGTGAAGCTGGAAACGTGACTCGTCTGTTAAGAAAACAGTCCTCCATTGTGCCATTGGCCATCAAACGTGTCTATTCACTCAGTCGAACTGATTTTTTTTGTCGAGCTGCGGTGAGATCCAATCTACTAAGAGCAAACACACACAGAGATATGGACTTCCTGGAGATGATTTTTCACGGTTTAGGCAAAAAGCGGCGATTGTGGGGACCAACTGTCTCATTTGCAGTGGCACTTGCTGGTCTCAGACGGTCACAGAGATGGAGAGTCCAGATATGGCGGTCTTGGACAGGGGTCATCACACGGGGTCGTCATGCATGTGGGCGGTCTGCTATTGTTCCCAACTCTTCAGAAAGGTGTTTTATGCGACTTATTGTTAAAACATTGACATTAAGGGCCCTTGCGACAGCCCAGAGACGCTCCTGCAGTGAGCCTGCCAATGGCGCTCGAGTCATCTGTGGCATTTTGAATAATGGCAGAACTGGGACTTCTGAGGTGGCCTTTTATTGACCAGTGTACAGGATGTGCCTGGGCTGACCGTACCTGATTTGAGCAGCTCTGGATCAGGCCCCACCTGTCTGACAGGCCAGTTTTGACAAAGGGCATAAACTTGACAGTGATATGGAGAAGGTGACTAAAATGCACACAGACCTGTGGCACACAGCCTTAGTCACATAAATAAACCCAACTAAGCCAACCTCAGAAATAATTAAGCGGAATATTGAAAGGACTAAACTGTTGCGTTTATATTTTTGTTCAGAAGGGAGCCTAAAATAACCCGGCGCACTGACCGCCTGACGGTGAGATAACAGGATTATACCTGCAGAGGAGGGCAAAGAGACGCCATGAACCCACTCCCTCTCAACCCCACACAAATAGCAAAAATCCATCTGGAGAGAGAGAGAAATGCGGTCTAAGAGCCACACTGAGACCGAGACCACAGCCCTGGCACTGCTCAGGTGAGGGGAAGTACTACAGACTCCCAAAGCTTCGCTGGAAATGGAAGGATGACCTTGCCGATGTTTGACTGTATCAAATTCTATCGCAGCTTGGAGGCTGTGTGACCCAAAGGTAGCTATTTACCCCCCCCACCCCAACCCCAACTCGCTCCGCTCTGCTCTAAGGGGAAAGTGCCGCATCACCACTATCACATTACAAACACAGGTCACGCGGGACAGGAGAACCACCGCACCGTCCAGCCCTAACACCACAAGAGCAACAACTCTAACTATAACCTTAAACTTAACCTAAACCATAACCTTAACCTTACACAAGCAGCACTGGGGCCTTATTTATAAAAATCTGTGTGGATTTCATACCTAAATAATATGTACGCACAAAAAAATAAAAAGGACATTTTGTGGAAAATAACCTAATTTATAAACCTATGGGTAAAATAAACTGCATGGAATTTTCATTTATTTAATAAAGATGGACTTGGAATTTATTGATATTGTGAATAATCTTAATAATTTCCCTTTTCTTAATGTCAAGTCTGTTTTTATAAATCAGAAATCTGCAAAGAAAGTGATGTTCGTATCTTTTTTGTGCCTACACACAGTTTATAAATGAGGCCCCTGGTTTCCAACAACAAGCCAAACTATAACCCCAACCTTAGCCCTACATTAGCAGTGCTGCTCAACAACAACATTAACCGTAAGTGGAACCCTGACTTCAACCCTAGCCTTAATCGGACTCAACATAACAAAGGGCACCGTTCTCCAGCAGCAACAATAAACCTGACCCAAATCTACATTAATGGCGCTGGAAATGTGGATTAACACCCAGAACCCCATCAGAACTCCAACCTACGCTTGACCGAATGTACTTTACTCTTCAAAACTGGTACATTGAAACACCTAAACCATTCTCAGTAGTGTTTAAAAAGGAGTGGGGCTTTGACTGCCAATAACAGAACTACAATTCCCAAAATGCCTCCCAAAATGAACTGTGAGATACTCCCAGGGTGATAGGACTCACCTGTCCTGTTTGAGGGCGTACTCCAGCATCTTTATCCGCCTCACCAGGTCCCTCTTCAGGTTCTCCTGACCGCGCCGCTCGCCCTGCAGGAAGGCGATCTGTGCCTGAGGACGGAGGGAGAGAGAGAGAGAGTTTGGCATTAAAGGACATCTGCTGTCTGCTACCACACCACCCGACCCCCCGACCCCCCGACCCTAAACCAGGAAGGAAGGGTTGACTCTCAGGGTCATGAGTCAAACTAAGCTCCAGTCCATAAGGGAAAAAACAATACTTCATAAGCAATGTTCTTTTCTTTATCCACCTTATTTGATTATTTTATTTTCAAAAATAGGACCAATGGTCCTGCAGCTTACCGGCAAGCGATCTTATAGTGATGATACAAGTTATCAAAATTTAATGTGAAGTTTCACCATCATATCATTGAAGGTCAATGTCAAGGCCACTAAATAGAAGTTCACATGAGACCTCCTATATGTCTGCAGTACAATCCTAAACTCTGAAGCAGTTTTGGTGATACAAGATGTTGAAAATTCAATATGTCAATTGTGAACTTTAAAGGTCACAGAAGGTCAAGTTAAGGTCACCAAATGGACTTCATATATGACTTCATAATTGTCTCTAATACAAACCTTGGCTCCTTCTGTGACCATTTTGTTGATACAAGTCATTGTAATTTCACTATGTCGAGTTTGACCTTCGAAGGTCACCGACAGTCAAGTTGAATGTAATGAAAATTCATGCGACTTCCTAGATGTCTGTAACACAGACCTAGGCTCCATCTGTGACCATTTTAGTGATGCAAGTAATTGAATTTTCACTAAGTCACATTTGACCTTCGAAGGTCAATATGAAGGTCACCCATTGAAAGTTCATATATGACTTCCAATACGTGCTCAATACATGCATGTTCTCTATCTTCAATATTTGCAAGCCCAGAAGCCTTTGAAAATGGTAACATTTTACTTGACCTCAAGTTTGACCTTTCAAGGACGTGTGAGGTCAACTTTAACCCTTGTCCAACCAAGGGTTTTTTGATTATTTCGAAATTAAGCGATAAACATAATCTTGTTTGGTATCAGTGTTACATCAAAATGTTACACACTTGCATAAAAGGTTTATCTATGAATTATGAGAACAACTTTATGAACAATTCTATGAACTTTTATAATAGAAGGCCTATAGCACAGTATAAAAATAGTATACAGTACAGTAACCAGTCAAACACACAAGTAAAAGTATGTCAGTCATGCACTTCTAATATTATTAGGTGAAGATCACTTCAAGGTTACTGGTCACTGCTGGTCATTGTAATTCCAAGATTTACTAATGCAAGGACAAGCTACATCAGTAAATCAATAAGGATGACAATCAGTGTGGTCTTCAAAGTTCATTGAGCATGAAACATAATAATAGCATACTGTTGGCAACTAATTTGTAAGCATATTTTGTATCAAAAACAGGCAAAAATTGACGCTGGTGGCAACCCCCTTCGACTTTGACTTTGCCTACCCTACCCCGGGGTGAGGTACCCTCATCGTTTTTTTCATGAAAAAAAGCGAAAAGGATGAATAAACAATTACCTAGAAGCATTAGATCATATCTGTTAACGTTTTTGTGCAACAGGAAAAAATCTGTTTGGGGGGACCCTTGGTTGGACGAGGGCTAACATAACCATAATATAGGTCATATATGACTTCCTATATGTCAAGAATACAAACTTGATGTCTATCTACAAACATTTAGCTTCCACAGGTCATTTTACCTATCACCCATAAGACCCAATGTTAAAGAACAGCGCCCCCACAGGACCCACTTCTGTTGATTCAATCAAAATGGCACTCGCACTGTACATCAACTGTACCACAGTGAGTTGATTGCCAGATTTAGAAAAAAGTTATCAAACAGTTTTTCAAAAATAACTTTTTGAAATTTCAAGTCCAATCTTTTAGCATGGTTAATATTTCCCTTGACCTTGAGTTTGACCTTTCAAACTCATCTTAGGTCAACTTTAACATAGCCATAATATAGGTCATATATGACTTCCTATATGTCGATAATACAAATTTAATCTCTATCTGCAACCATTTGGCCTCTACAGGCCATTTTGCATATTCATAAAGTACAGCGCCCCCAGTAGACCCACTTCCGTCGATTCAATCAAAATGGCGCTCGCATTGTACATTGACGGTACCAAGGGAAGTTGATTGCCTGGTTTAGAAAAAAATTTATCGCGCAGTTTTTGAGAAATTATTTTTTTTTTTAAATTTTTCAGTCCTATCTTTAACACTGGGGCCAAAATTTCAAGGGCCCATAAAACGGACAGAAATGATTCAATCAAAAATCCGAAAAAAAAGCCTGGAGATATGGTCTGGTAGTATGTTATTGCAAATTTATAAGAAAATTCATCAGGCCAAAAAAAAGCTAAAAAATGTTCCAGACGACAGGCGACGGAGGATGGACGCCATACCACGACAATAGCTTATCGGCCCATAGGGCTGGAAAGCTAAAAATGATCTCTGGAACAATGTGGCTAAAAGCCTGAGGATCCTCAGCCTGTAATTAATCTATTATTAGCCAACTATCAGACACAGAAAGGACAAACAGGCAAAGCGACGCACTCCGAGTCAGGAATCCCCTTTTCAAACCGCTGAATGCACAGCTTCATGTATGGGATCAAACCTCAGGAAAAGGCCCCATTTCCTACCCACAGAATGAGGAATCCCAGCTCATTTCCTGGATACTGCAAAGCATTATGGGATGGAGAGATAGTACACACATAACTGCAGCAGAGCCATGCCAGGATACAGGCTTTCTGTTGTACCGACCTCAGTGACAGAAACGGGGACTGCAGCATCGGCAAGTCACCAGCAGGAGGCGCAAAAGAAAACATGACAACACACCCCCCCCACACAACTCCTCCAAAGCTCCTCTGCCAGTGCTCCATCTTCGACTCACACAGACCTCCACACCAAATCTCTAACTTCAGCTATTCCACCAATTACAGGCCTCTAAGAACGAGGTGACACTACTCTCAACAGTCTCCAGGGCCGTCACAGACCGTCAAAGTCCTCCCCAGTCCATTTGTTCCGACCATCTGACTAATTAGCACAATTTACGAGCCCAGAGGCAGAGGGCATGAGTGAAATCAGTGGGCCAAATTCATGAGTGGAAGACACACATAGCAGCCATTGTACTCTCTGACCCCTGGTCTTTCCACCGCTCTGTGGCGTTACAGCAGAACAAGAGTCAGCAGGGGCCGACTCAGGGGGCTCTAGCCTCGGTGGCAGTGTTGAGCTCAACACAATTACCAAAACAGGTGGAGCAGTGGGAGGTTTTCAGCAAGACGCCATCGGCAGGACGAAAGTGAAATGGCAGAGGGAAAATGACATTTGTGCAGTGAGCTTAGCGCTACATATTTGTCTCCTGAAAAACACATTTGCAGTGAGGATGCACGCGGGCACATTAATGCAATAAACAGGAAAAACCAAAGAGGAACAGAAGAGTTCAAATGGCCCCTTTCTGCGGCTCGGGCTTAAATGAAGCTTTTGAATGCAAGGAAGGACTTAATAATGAGGTAAAAGCAGAACAGTGAGTGGACAGTTCAATCAAGCTCGAAGAAAACAAGAAAGCAGACTGACGAACAAACGTGGGTGAATATATAACCTCCAGTTAACTCCATTGGTTGGCCGAGTTAATAAATGGGGTGAGTGGAGAAGGAAAAATAGGTTCTTACATAAGTTCTTCAGTCATATTCTAATACACACGGCTTGACTCACTACAGAACACAATGGGCATGTAAATCACAGCTTTTTGACACCCAACTCCATTCTCAACACTGGCTGAGAGCATCATGTTTCAAACACAGCTGAAGTGCAAACACTCCTACAGCTTTAATACAACAGCGAAGTGGCAGAGATTCTTCAGAGGAGAGATGTGTACAACTAATCATGTAATTGAGCAGTTAAAAGATACAGCCAGCATTAAATAAAACATGCAGACCATAACAGTCCTGCCACTGAAAAATACATCAGCAGAAAATGGAGACTCTAGAATTTTACTCCGTGCAACACTGCGCCTTGTACTCGGTACAATAACCTCCGCACAGAGTAGTGGTGAAAGCGTGGCACAGTTACTTTGAATCCAGCGCAGTTAATGGAGGACGAAAGGTTCTCTCTGAAAGGGCTTTTTCAATATGAAGGCCACAGAGCTGCCCCTGTCGAGGGACATGAACCTCACTGTAAACTCCTGCTCCAGAAGGAACGATGAGAGAAGCTCTTCCGTAACCATTTATGGACGGACCTTATGTTAAAGCACTAGTGTGAAAATACTGTAAATTCCAGTGTCACAGGAAGATATTTTAAAGATTTTAAGATCGAGTCTGGCCAGGACAAAGACCTTTGAAGAATGAACAAACCCCACAGTAAAAGATGTAATTCAAGAGGTCATAAAACCACACGGGAATGTGCATTTGGCTGGGATTTGCCAACAGGCCACAATAGCAACTTATTAGCTACACTGTAAAACCACCGCACAGAATCATTCTATTTGGCCATCGTGGAAAGACAGTTTACCACAATTAAGACAAAGCAAGAATGCGTCATCACTGACATCTTATTAGAGGGACGCTGCAGCAGTGTCAGTCCTACCATCACCCATAATGCATTGCAGAAATCAAGCGGTAACAGACAACTCATCCCGCCTGAGGGAGACATTTCAACTATTTTAGGTGACCCTGAACCTTGACCCAATTACATCCCGAGTTTAACCAGGTGACCCTCGGACCATTGCACACTTTACCTGAATATTTTGTGCAAGTCATCGAACCGTTTTTGCCCTAAATTGCTGACAGACAAACAGGCACACGGTCAAACAAATGCCACCGAATCCAATACCAGCCCCCAAGAGGCTGAAGACGATTGGTCGAGGCAGGCTGGTACCCCAGCGCTACAATGCCCAATCCGATTCATCAAGGTCCTCACAAGACCACAATCGTAAAGTTACATTTCGGGACTATGTCATGAAGCAAGATTACAGACTCGGCTGGAGAACTACGCTGGGCAAACCTGGGACACCAAAGCCAGAAATTGTACATTGTGATACCAGTCCTAGATAACGAAGTGCTAAGTTACAGCAAAAAACTAACATCGGTCGCCTCTGATCACTTCAGACATTGACACGAACTAACATCGCAAGGATGAGCAGAACATGACAGCAGGATACACCCCCTCCCTCCCAGTGCAGAGTTCGGTAAGAACCACAAGCCTGACCAGAATTATTTCCAGCAGCCAGCCCAGAGGAGAGAGAGAGAGCGGAGACAGCCACAGGAATCTCGGGAAAGCCTCCAATCTCCATAAACAAGAATTCCATGAATTTGGCAGCATTCCAGCTCTCGGTCTCTATAAAAGCTCAGGCCTCAACAAAGTCCCCCCACATTCCTCCAATGCAGTCAATTATAACCACCACTAATGCCATGCACAGGAAAAAGCCTGCCAAATACCTTAACCCGTAGAGCGCTACGGGCAACTATAGTTGCCCAATGATGTAAGATATCAAAATCATATGCTGTTGAAAACCCATCATGTGGCAACTTATTTAAAAGAGCTCCAACAGGGGAGCTCTTTTAAACAAATTGCCACATGATAGATTTTCAACAGCTCAGGATAATTGCATTTTTATTTCCTTGAAAATTTATTCAGCGCTCTGAGGGTTAAAAGTGCAGGTTCGAGTCGTGCTGCTAACTGTGTTCACAGCCAGCGAAAGCGCTTCCCTGTTTGTGCAGTTTAGTGAGATTTCTCATGGAAGCAAGTCACATGACTGCAGCCTCCCACAAAATGCATTCATAAATGTAAAGCGACTTGCTAGTGAAGTAATGAGAGATGGGACACTTGCATGTTTTAAAAAGCACCATGAATGCTGAAAGGTATATAAAGGTTTTAGAGCAACATATGCTCCCCTCCAGACGACATCTATTCCAGGGAAGGCCTTGTGTATTTCAGCAGGACAATGCAAAGCCACATACTGCAGCTATTACAACAGCATGGCTTCGTAGTAGAAGAGTCTGTGTGCTGAGCTGGCCTGCCTGCAGTCCTGATCTTTCACCGATTGAGAACATTTGGCGCATAATTAAACGAAAAGTCCGTCAAAGGAGACCCAAAACTCTCCAGCAGCTGGCAGCCTGTATTAAACAAGAGTGGGATCAATTTCCAATGGCTAAACTCAAGAAACTTGTCTCCTCAATGCCCAGACACCTCCACTCTGTGTTAAAAAGAAGAGGGGATGCTACACCATGGTAAACAGGCCCCTGTCCCAACTTTTTTGAGACCAGTAGCAGCCATCAAATTTGAAATGAGCTCATTTTGTAAATAAAATTGCTAAATTTCTCAGTTTCAACTTTGTGAATAAAATACTGGCTGGTGTGAACTGAAAGTCATTGCGTTTTGATTTCATTCACAATTTACACTTTGTCTCAACTATTTCAGAATTGGGGTTGTACATCAATTTATACACATCCTCCTGTAATTCAGCAGGATATATTTAGTTCTGTTGCAAACCTTGGGATCTCCACTCAAATTTAAAATGGGCCTGAAGTTACACAGGTTTGAATGCAGCAGCTGCATTTGACGAACCCATATGGGTCCACAGGTTTTACAGTTTTAACTCTAATAGTTGATCAATGTTTAAGAATCTTCCTCCAGCTGAGGACCTGGGAGATGACAGACATAATTCTGCATGGTTTCGCCGTACTGTTGTTTTTAAATTAGCGGTTGATTTTGGGAAAACAGCGCATTGCGTCTTCATGACTCGGCACTGTAGAGACACGAGGCTACAGGCCGAGGCATTCCGCACATGCCAGAGAGTCATAACACTCCCTCCGTGACATTTTCATTCTGCGCGACGTGCCGTCAGTACTGTACACAACACTTTCGCAATCCTCGCACTTCCAACCACCCACTCACAATCCCGCAAATCCTATAAAAAAAAAAAACAATCCGTTTTCTTTCAGTGCTTCTACGTGAAAAATGGTCACGCAGAGCTGTACTGATACAGTATGTCATGTAGCGGACTGGCAGAGCTGCATGTTTGTTCTCAATGTAAAAGCCCACGCCTGACTGGAAAGAGGGAGGAGAGACAGAGGCCATTTCACACAAACAAGAGAAGCGATCAACCGCAGTCTGGCCAATCAGGACTGCTGATTCAGCCAAATCAACAGCAGTTCAGCCAATCAGGACTGGTGATTTAGCCAAATCAACAGCAGCCCGGCCAATCAGTACTGGGGATTCAGCCAAATCAACAGCAGTTCAGCCAAACAGGACTGGTGATTCAGCCAAATCAACAGCAGCCTGGCCAATCAGGACTGGTGATTCAGCCAAACCAACAGCAGCCCGGCCAATCAGGAAAGTGATTCAGCCAAATCAACAGCAGCCTGGCCAATCAGGACTGGTGATTCAGCCAAACCAACAGCAGCCCGGCCAATCAGGAAAGTGATTCAGCCAAATCAACAGCAGCCTGGCCAATCAGGACTGGTGATTCAACCAAATCAACAGCAGCCTGGCCAATCAGGACTGGTGATTCAACCAAATCAACAGCAGCCTGGCCAATCAGGACTGGTGATTCAGCCAAATCAACAGCAGTTCAGCCAAACAGGACTGGTGATTCAGCCAAATCAACAGCAGCCTGGCCAATCAGTACTGGGGATTCAGCCAAATCAACAGCAGTTCAGCCAAACAGGACTGGTTGATTCAACCAAATCAACAGCAGTTCAGCCAAACAGGACTGGTGATTCAACCAAATCAACAGCAGCCCGGCCAATCAGGACTGGGGATTCAGCTAAATCCGGCCGTCACCTCAATCAATCTCCGGTCCACTTTACTGTCTCATGGATAAGTGGGTGACCCAAAGTAAATGTACACAGACTGCAGAAGGATATGAGGATTTCCCCCTAAAGTCTGTAAAATGACATAAAATCACTCACTTCCTATTTGGGTGGGGCAGCAACAGATCAAACTTTGGACTTTAACCTTTAGAGCGCTAAATGCAGCTATTGTTTCTCAATGATGCATGTATGATATCGAAATCAAAGCTGCTGAAAACCCATCGTGGGGCGGCTTGTTTAAAATGGCTCGGGAACTCTTTTAAACAAGTCGCCAGATGATAATTTTCTTGAGCTGGTGAAAACCTAATTTATATTTTTTTAAAATTTGTTTCAGCGCTTTAAGGGTTAAGGGTTGATTCCACGCAGTCATATTCTGGCAGTTTTCCGTTCTTTGAGATATGCTCACTTCACCGGGGCGACACACCTGGTGACCAACACCAGAGCTCCACCAACACCCTCCTATGGTAAAGTGCAGAGCAGAATTACCCAGCTGCCTCTATAATAAGGCCCCCCCACAGTAATGAGAGAACAGGATGGGAGAGAGATGGCCGCAGAATGACAGGGAGGGATTAGCCAAACTCTGCTAGTGTAAATGTCACACTGCCCATGAGCTTGAGCAGAAAGCTCTGCATGAATGAAATCACAGCATGACATGGCCTCTTCCAGCACAAGCCCCTGTACAGCACAGGAATTTCCCCTGCTCAGGAACTTTCCACAGCAGCCAATCAGCTTCTGCCAATCTTCAAGAACCTCCAATCAGATCCCCGTCTCTCTCTCTCGAGCCACCCAACAAGCACAGTAATGCATACACCATTTGCCTGGCTGTTACTGTGGTGTCAGAGATTCATCTGGCGTTTGTCGGTCCACCTGGAGTGGCCGCACGATTCCGACTGGTTTCAGAGCACGTTCAGGAAATGACTAGCACCCCTGCTAACCCTGCTAAGTGGCTAACAGGGCAAAATGCAGTGTACATTATCAGTGCATGCCACGAGACGGGCGCGATCACGTCTGTCTCGTGGCACGCACTGCATTACGGTGCTCCAATACATATTGGGCACAATAACCATACAATTCAGAGTATTTCATTGAGTCCAACTCAGAGCTGAGGACTCCAATGACTGTGAGGCCATTTCCTCATTGACTACTGTACTCAAACACAGGGTGAGGGAACCAAAGTTGACTCACAGATAGTGCTCACATCTATGAACACACAAGCAGATCTAGCCTACACCTAAACGCACACACATAAACTGATACTGGAATATATGCATGTAAAAGAAAAACAAAAAATGCTCCTCTAAATAACAAATGAAACTGAGAAAAAAAAAAGAAAAAACAAATGGAAGACTGCTCTGCAAATTATGTACTAATATAGGAGATATTCCACTGTAATATGCTGTATGCTCTAAATGTTCTAATACCATAATGTAAGAGCTGGGCAGCCACTTTGGACGGTTCTTAAGATTAGATTCTCCCTGCAAAAAATAAAGACGACATGGTCATTAACATCCCCCGCTGCCATCCTGTTTCTAAAGGTCTTGACTAGTAGCACACACACAACATTTCATTCATCGAGGTAAAACGCTTTCTGAAAAAACTCCTTTGAAATATCCCCGCTCCACTGTGTTTCATGGTGAGGAATAATAATGCTTGATTATCATTCACTGATTAATGTTGGACAAACAGAAGCTGTAACAGGAGCACTGTGTGACAGCACAACTGGAGTTTCACAGCGGAGTGCGACATCTGCTTACATCTGAAACTAAATTCCAGACTACAGACAAAGACAGAAGCGTGCATTCCTCATCACTTCCTTCATGGAATTCATTTCCTGTTTCATTCTACCCCACAAGCCTTTGAATGCCGTGCATATAAATTAGAGAAGACTCGTACAACCTGTAACATGGCATTATATAAGTATTCTAACTGGGGTTAAACTGCGTCTCTACCATTTTGGCTCAGGTGCAAACTTTGAATATGAGGATGAAAGTCCCAGGAATGAGCAAGACTTGCGAGGCTAGTGATGGGGGGGTAGACTCACTGCACCAGCTCCCCCCGACTCACCGCTTCTCCTGTATCTGTGCTCTGAGCTCACCGCTTGTAAAAATGCAGATGAGATGACTGCCAACAGGGTGAGAACTACTGTGCCAATCATAATCACTTCATCGACACACAGACTGCTGGCAGTGTTAGCCCAGGGCTTATGGTTGTGTGTTTAAATTCAGCATAAACAGAGCACAAATATAAAATAACAGAGACTGATTTTGCAGTCTTATTTGAATAAGTCCGGCCTAAAGCCTAGTAAAACCCAACTGCCCCGGGAACCCAAATTCAGAGGTCAAGCCCCAACACACTCAGCCAGGTTACACCAAAGACGAGGCAAAACCAGCCATCTGACCCTTCAGAAATTCATCAAGAATCGGATTATTATTTTTTGGTAACCATTATTACTCTCCAATACAAGGGAGAGAGCACGGTGCTGAAAACATAATTCACTAGCATTAACAACTAATCATTATTTTTCCCCAAATAAATGGTATTCAATAAATCAGGTCTTTGTCACATATTTATTCACATTTTAGGGCAATGTCATTGTAATAAAACGGAACAGAATTCATGTTATGACTATGATACCTCATTGTTCACACATTCCCGAAAAGCAGAAGTCTGGAGATGTGTTCAACAGGTAGTGGCTTGTTAGGATTGTTAACTGTTCAACAGTCTCCTGAGGATCTAAACGTCTAAAGACACAACTCTGTGTTTACTCAGATACACAGTCCATATATTGCACAATCATTACAAAACTGCACCACACTGTTAGGTCCCCCAGATCAGAGGACTACCATCGAGTTATACCCAGTCCTGTGACGCAGCAGGTAATACTCCTGTATCCATAACCGTCCCATTACATTACATCTATCGGCAGAGGCTTTTATCCAAAGTGATTAACAGCAAATGTATAGAATTGGTTATTTGAAACAGCTACACAGCAGAACGGACTAGGAACAATTCATTTTGAACATCAATCAGCTCAGTCATGAACAAATGCATACACAACAGGGCAGGCATATGTCAGCTATAGTAAAACACCACACAGACAGGTTAGCAAACAAACTCCGGATTACGACTGGAAGGGCACTCGGCAGAGTGCAAGGCACCGCCAGAACAATCTCAATGTCACCATATTATGTAATCAAGTATTGTTCATTCTTGATAACCAACTATTTGTACTCAATATGAAAATATCAGCCCTCTAAGGCTACATTTGAAGAGTTTGTTTCTGAAACGCAATATATCCTTTTTACTCATTTTGAGTAAATCAGCTTTTTCTGTGTTGGTGCCAAGTGAATTTTATAGAACATAAACTTTGACCATGAAAAAATACACCTTATAGTATGAATTTCTAAAAACAGATTTTTGCACCATGTGTAAGAAGCACAGGGCTATTGCTCTACCGTATTATCTCAATTTTTGTTAATTTGGCACTTATTGCATTTTGGAAAGAAACTCTTCATTTATTCCCTCTAGACGTCTCGAGAACCCACCGTTTAAAAAAAAAAAAAAAAAAAATCTGAAAAACTCTACTACTACTTAACTTCAGATGTTGATGGAAAAATCTCTCTACGTTAAGCAATATGAAAAACTATCAATATGTTGTGGTTATATTAAATTTTGAAGTTTTAGATATTGGAAAGAATTGATTTTTAGTGTTAACAGCAAGTCGACATGACGTATAGTTCACGAGGTATTGCCGAAAGACAAATCAACGTTTTCACAACATTACGTCACAACAGACGTCATAACGACTCTGAAATTAAATCACTTCCAGAACTTAATGTTGCAAACCGTCCTATTAAGGTTGGTCCAAATCAGCCAAGACTCTGAAATATTTTGCTCACTGACAGAGACACAGACAGACAGACAGATTAAAAAGTTGTCAGTGCAAAGCAAACACTATACAGCCAGAAACATCACTGCAAGCGCTAAGATTCAGGGATAGATGACAGATAGTCTCCAAGTGTCTCAGCACCAGGTCATCAGCCATCAGTTAACAGGGCACGGGGATCCTCAGGTGAAAGAGTGAGTTGCGAGAAACTTTTCACTCGAGACGATGCATTCGACCTTGACACCCACAAAATCAGCTTCCACATCTCTTTTGCCAGCACCAAATAGGCCACATTTTGCTTGCTGTAAATCAGTTGCAGTTAAGCACCAAAGGTACAGTCCATTAGCAGCAAAGGCACAAGAAAAAAAAAAATGACTGTGAGTTACACTGCTAAATCTTATTTAACATTTCATCAATGAGCATAGACTCCAAGTCTCCAAGCATCAGAAATTCAGAACTGATGAACTGATGGAAGCGCAAGAGCTGATCAGAAACTGATGGAGCACAGAGCTGATGGAGGATAGATGATGGAGCACAGAACTGATGGGGCAGACAGAACGATGGTCACAGCCTGACCTGAAGACTGATGGATCCAGAACTGATGGAGGCAGAACTGATGGAGCACAGAGCTGATGGAGCACAGAACATGGAGCACAGAGCTGATGGAGTTGATGGAGCACAGAGCACCAGAACTGATGGGCCAGAGAGAGAACTGATTTGGAGACAGAACTTGCAGTCGACCTCGACAGAACAAATCATCTCTTTTGCCAGAACTGATAAGCACAGAACTTGCTGGAAATCAGAACTGATATTAAGCAGAGATCCATTAGCAGCAAAGGACAAGAAAAAAAATGACTGTTGCGAGCCTGTTACACTGTGCTAGGCGATCTTATTTAGCATTTCATCAATGAGCATATTCACTCAACTGATCTGGAGCACAGACCGAGCATCAGAAATGGAGCGCAGAACTGATGGAGAGCAGAACTGATGAGATTGCCCAGAGCTGATGGACGCCTGAGCAGAGCTGATGGGAGCACAGAACTGATGGAGAGCAGAACTGATGGAGCGCAGAACTGATGGAGCGCAGAGCTGATGGAGCACAGAACTGATGGAGCACAGAGCTGATGGAGCGCAGAACTGATGGAGCACAGAACTGATGGAGCACAGAGCTGATGGAGCACAGAGCTGATGGAGCGCAGAGCTGATGGAGAGCAGAACTGATGGAGCAGAACTGATGGAGCACAGAACTGATGGAGCAGAACTGATGGAGCACAGAACTGATGGAGCGCAGAACTGATGGAGAGCAGAGCTGATGGAGCACAGAACTGATGGAGCACAGAACTGATGGCAGAGCTGATGGGCGCAGAACTGATGGAGCACAGAACTGATGCACAGAACTGATGGAGCAGAACTGATGGAGCACAGAACTGATGGAGCACAGAACTGATGGAGCACAGGAGCACAGAACTGATGGAGCGCAGAACTGATGGAGCGCAGAGCTGATGGAGCACAGAACTGATGGAGAGCAGAACTGATGGAGCACAGAACTGATGGAGCGCAGAGCTGATGGAGCACAGAACTGATGGAGCACAGAGCTGATGGAGCACAGAACTGATGGAGCACAGAACTGATGGAGCACAGAACTGATGGAGCACAGAACTGATGGAGCACAGAACTGATGGAGCGCAGAACTGATGGAGAACTGATGGAGCGCAGAACTGATGGAGCACAGAACTGATGGAGCACAGAACTGATGGAGCACAGAACTGATGGAGAGCAGAACTGATGGAGCACAGAACTGATGGAGCACAGAACTGATGGAGCACAGAGCTGATGGAGCGCAGAACTGATGGAGCAGAACTGATGGAGAGCAGAACTGATGGAGCACAGAGCTGATGGAGCGCAGAGCTGATGGAGCGCAGAACTGATGGAGCACAGAACTGATGGAGAGCAGAACTGATGGAGCACAGAACTGATGGAGAACTGATGGAGCACAGAACTGATGGAGCACAGAGCTGATGGAGCGCAGAACTGATGGAGCACAGAACTGATGGAGAGCTGATGATGGAGCACAGAACTGATGGAGCACAACTGATGGGCACAGAACTGATGGAGCACAGAACTGATGGATGGCACAGAACTGATGGAGCACAGAGCTGATGGAGCGCAGAGCTGATGGAGCACAGAACTGATGGAGCGCAGAACTGATGGAGCGCAACCTGTGGCCTGCAGGTCTGGAGGTGATTGTCCCAGAACTCAACAGGGGCTCCTTCAGCTCTGCTGGACCCACCAGCTCAGTCTCATCAGCAAAAAACAGCATGTAGAATCTGAATGGCAGCTGGAGCTCTGCAGAGGCTACACAGAGACCGGTGTTGAATTAAATATTTAAAAAGCCAACTGCGCAGAGCTGTAAAGCTGCACATTTATAATCACCAACATTATTTAAAATCACAAGCATGCCAGAAATATAGAAACTGCAAAGTAAACTGTAGTAAAACACTTCAAAAATAAATACTAATCATTATTCATGATAATTTGATTTGATTTTTTCATAATTTGTATTATTAAATATTACCTTAAAGACTGACTATATTTCAACATTATTTAAAAAAGCATGCCAGAAATATGTGCCAACCCATTGTAAGTAAAACACTTCAAATAAATATTATTCATTATTCATGATAATTTGATTTGATTTTTTAGCACAGAGAATACAGCCCCACCACTATATTTCAAACTAAAAAAGCCTCTCAGATTTCATTTCCCCACTTTAAGCATCTTTTAGCACAGAGAAAAGCCCCAAAAAAAAGCCAAATTAGAGATGCAAGCAAAAAACAAATTTGCAAGTTTTTTTTTTGAAATAAGCCTTTCATTTCACGCTCTCCACACCTCTCAAGAATCAGCAGAACAAAACGAATGAATTAAATTATTATTGAACCTTTATTTTTGGCAGGGCGGGAATGTATTATGTACACTGAGAAACAGACACATTTACTTGGGTCAGAAATGGCAAACACAAAACAGAGGAAAAAGTGACACCAGCAATTTTGCAGTCATTTGCTAAAAAAAAAAAACCCCACTAGTTGGTGACTGTTTTAAATTAAAAAATGTACATTTATTGAAATAGTGTACATTTATTGCCATCAGGTATAATTAGTTATGACACAAGGGCAGAATACCATCAACATTAGTCACGTGACTGGATAACTGTAAGCTTTAACTCAACCAGAGGAATCTAGGGAGATAATTACATCACCACAGGAATTCTGGGATGGTCAAAGGCTTTGGTTGGACAGTTTGAGATGACAGTAGATGTTGTTGATATTGCGGTTGGGCAGGAGACAGAAGCTGCTTCAGATGAAGCCATTACACCACAGAATAGCAGTTTACTCTACAGCGCAAAGATCAGCGAAGATCAGTGCCGTCTGAAGCCAGTATTACATTAAATGAACTGCCGTCGGCTGCACGGAGCCTCAAAGCCATTTCCTTGTCAAATGCACAAAACCACCATTATTGTCTTGTTGCAGATGCAGTGTTAGTCACCCGGAATAAGCGCAGTGCGTGGTAGGCTGTAAATTGCCATGACGCCCAATGACGTAGCCCACTGCAATCTGAACGTCTCCACTTTTTCGGCTCCGCTTTGTAGCTTTGTTTTACACTTCGAATGCGCAGGACCAGCTGGGACCGGCTGGGTGTTCGAAGGTCAGGGTCACGCCGTTTTCAAATAAATCATTTCGATAACGTTTGGTCAGTTCTGAGAGTGAAATTTCCATATCACCAGTCTTAGATGTACATCAAAGGTTTTCCCTGGAATTTAATTTGTTACAGAGCTACAATCCTGTGTTTTGCCGTTCTGGGATAACATCGAAATATACCGACTTTGCGTCCAAAGACGAGTCCACATCTGCACACAATTTGGCAAGCTGTGCCTAATATTGCCTCCAATCCTTTGTTCACAATTCTTTTAAATGTCCTTCAATGAAATCACAATAAATACAAGTTCCAAACAAACTTAAATGCCCAAATGCATTTTACAAGGCAACGCGAGAATAAAAGGGGCTCGTCATCTGCAAGAACAACTGCAGTGGAAAAGCTTAATATAAATTGCAATGATATACAATCTCTGTTTTCATATATGAGAAATGATCAATAAAATCTCATTCTAAACAGCCCGTTCCCATCAGCAAATGAAGACACTTTAGCTGAAGCGCTCACTCATAAAAGGAAGCAGGAAGCGTGAGGGAACACAGGCAGAATTTTCTGGACACACCGTTCCACACAAGTGTTGAAAAGTGAAGTCTCATCCTTTATCTTCGGACCAGAACTATAAAAACAACTAGACAGTTGGTCACCCGCTGGTCGACATTTATACCCGGACCCGCTCAAGCAATCACTCCCAAAATCGAAAGGCTTCATGACCGTCCCACACACAAGGCCCACGGCAAATATGAGATGAATCGGTTCAAAGCTGTGGCCTATGGACCACCCTCAAGAAAATCTCTACGGATACGGTGGCGGACACGGCGCGATGATCACTCATCCACGGTATTCCCGACTCATCATCCGGGTATACAATAAAACAGCCACACAGGTTTGAGAGCATAACTAGGGAAACAGAAAAACTCAGCACATTTGCCCTTCCACATCACTGTCACACAAGGGCTGTTTCGGTTAGTTACGTATAAACATTTCTGTACCATTTCATGGCAAAAGCCAGATGAAGAATCGACACAGAGAGCCAAGATAAATGAGATGGGTAAGCAGGTAAATAAAGTAATATATGAAATTGATGTGTACAAGTATCAATCCAGAGCATGTAGGAAAGTATAAAAACAAAAATATTCTCTTCATAGTCTATTCTAAAAACAGCTTAAGCAGTGACCTTACTAAAGCATTCTTCAGAATACTTTGTCAATAAATCCTTTGGCATCAAAAGCAAAACAGTTCAATAAAGTTGCGTCATAGCTAGGCGGCTACAGTGTGAAGGACGTACTGTTGGTTCCTCACCCGACAGAAGAAGAAGAAAGAATGGGAGGTCCTGGGACACTGAAAACAGGAAGATGAGGAGAGGAAGCGGGGATGGAGGGAGAGAAGCGGAGAGAGACGGAGGCCCGTTCCCCTCAAACACTGAAATGTGAACCTGGATGTCGGAATGTAATGCATGATATGCACATGAAAGTAGGATGAAGCGGATTGAGCGGGCCGATTTTAACAGGATTGGGACTGCTCTTCCCTGACTTCAGCAAAACAGGAACCGTTGTATGCCCAGAGATCCAGTTCGACCCCGTACGCATCACAGGCCTTATACTGTTAGAAACAAATCTAAAAGCCACTCCATCACAAAATCTGGAAAGTTCTGCAAAATTAGCTTTGCTGGGAGACCGTAGCCCAGGCCTTGAGTGACAGAGGAGACGATTCGCGCCTCCCTACAGTAAACAAGTCTAAGGGGACAAGGGGGAACCTGGCAAGAAAAGGGAAAGAGTGAAAACAGGAAATGACAGGGCGACAGCAGCTCCGACAGACCGGAAGCTGATAGCAGTTTTCCCTCAGCTGACCATTCTGAGGGCAGGGAATAGCATCTTAGTTGCGCTTGAAAATCCTCCATGTTGATGACGCTCAGCGGTTTTAAAATCCTCCATGTTGATGACGCTCAGTGGCGGGTGCCATGATGGTGCCGAACGCGAGATCTTTCCCCAGACCTGTGGAACTTTATTAGCGCCAATTCTGCTCTCGCGCACGACTCGTCGCAATCCACCGCGGATGTAAACACACGAAAACTCAAAACAAGCCAGAGTTTTCAAAACCAGAACCGGTCAAACCAGCTCATGGGGAGGAAGGAATCCCAGTGCTTGATAAATAAGTTGAGTAGAAAGCAGTAGAGGAACATTGAAGGGAAAAGCACCAAGACTTACTGCCAAAAACTGATATAACTTAGGCCTGGAATGGAATTTTTCTCCATCCCCAGTATTACACAAAGACAGTCAGAAGACAACACAGCTCGCCGGAAAACTTTAACCATGCTGTCCACGGACGCCGAAGCCGATGCAGAGGGTATGGCAATAACTCTCCGAGGACATTCGTCCCTGCGAGCTAAAAATGCTACTCCAAGAAAGGGCTCAAAGGTGGGAGGGGGTTTAGCTGTTCGGGTCTTGTGATGTTGTGGCTGTGAGGATTTGGCCTGTAAAGAAAATTAAGAGCAACCAATGTCCTCCATATCCCCAACCTCAATGGAATCCTGTTTCTGAACCCACTCAAGGTCATGACCAGTAACATGTACACGCAAAATTTCATTCATCTTGGTAAAGTACTTTCTGAGAAAATTTGTCCCTACTTATCCGGATGGATGAATGGACACAAGGACAGACGAACAAGCTTCTTTGCAATACATCCCGCTCCACTTCGTGCTGTGGCGGGGGCTAAAACCTGTCTTTTCCTTCTCGTCCCCTAGTATGAGGAGCGCAGCAGTTTCACGCCCTCTCGGGCTAATTAACAGAAAGACTTCAACCGTTTCAGGAATGTGATGAGGCACCTAGTCCCCAGCCTCAGAGGTGCTCGAGGGATCGGCTCGTCCAGTCTGCATGCTTCCCATAGTCTGTCAGCTTGGATCAGCCTTTGGAAGCATGCTCGCGTGGCATTGCATTTAATTAGCGATGGAAGGAGGGAGGCAATGAGCAAAGCTCACCTTGGCTGTGGAGATGGTACACAGCCTGTGGCCATCTGTATTACATCACCAATCGGTCACAGACTCAGCTGGGTCAGCTTGTTACTGGCCTATAGGGACGCAAAGGGCCAAGGACGACTCCACACTCCACAAACCCGATAGCAGGATATCCTCGACAGCCCACCAACCAAACGCCAAGTAACAAGAGGACTTTCCTAAAATAAGACATGCTGGCACTCCAGCAGGAACGGACCAGTCTGAGATTTTGACCGCGTGAAAGAACACAGCCAAAAATAATGCCCTTTCACAGGCTTACAAGGTTACTTTACTCTAAAATGTCATTGCATTAGTTTTTCCATTGAACAAAATCTATTTAGGTTTTTATACAATGTAAAAGGAATATAAAGGAATATAAAGAACTTCAGAGTAATTGAGATAATAGCACAAGAAAACATCACTGAACCATTTTATTTTCTATAAACGAAACAGCTCCAAATAAAGTAAGCATGAGATACTCAGATCCCTAACCGTGGTTTTGGCGTTCTGGCTGAGAAACAAAATGCAATGGGGGGACAGACAGACAGCAGGGTGGACGGAAGTATGAAAAGACACATCCACATTATGAGATGTGGCCATATAATAGATGTCATGGAAGAAGGGTGGACACTTTAGAAGTTCTGGCCCCGTAAAGAAGCCTTTTGAACAGACAGATGGACGGACAGAAGAACACACGGAAGGACAACACTCATTCCTGTACCCCCTTCCACTTGGTGGTGGGGGATAGTTAGAGAAAATGCCGTTTCAATTTTCTGCCAAAACACGGCGACCAGGCAATGTACCAAAATGCTCATGTATTCAGTCAGAAGAGTAATGCAAAAAAATTCACTAAATCTTAATTTCACAAAAATAAAGGCAAGTTAATATAGCCCACATCTGTTTTATTACAGTTGCCAACTAGGTTTTCTTTCAAGTAGAATAATCCAATACAGCTGACCGAGTGCGGAGGGTCAATACCTTCAACCACGATACACACATGAAGCAGGACCTCTGCTGGCCAGATGCACATAAAAATGCACATAAAAATTACATCAAATTCATTTTTACCCTCCAATTTTGACTAGCTTAGCATCTGATGATAAGCAGATCAGTCAGCATTAATTACAATATTAAAACTTTGCAAAGAAAGAGCACCGTTTTAGAGTGTGGTAAACACTGCAGAGGATTGAGAATGCCAACATTTTTAAGCTGTGGCTAAGCAGTGTGAGACTGGAGACCGACCGATGTCAACACTAGACTGATGAAGCACTTTTTCCAAGCCTGCAACAGCCCTGCTTCTATGGCAGCATGCAGAGAGGAAATAAGAACACTGCTGTAAAGTCAACGCTGCCTGAAGTCTGGGAAAAGACCTTTTTAACCATAGTGACATACAAAAATTAACAGACGTAGTTCCAAGACACTGTACTGCACGGTTTTGCACTTGTGGTTTTAGGAAAACTACAGAGATGAAATTGAAACTCCAACAGAAAAAATACCTGAAAAGAAAACATCACCGCAAGCTACAAACATTCATTTGGATGACAGACGAAGGGCACATAACATTGTGGCAATAAACAAAGGGCGAAATGGCATCAGAAGAAAGTGTCTCCGCTATCAAACCACGTAAAACAGATAAAAGGAGGCTTCATTTCCACTTCTGCCCCATCCCGACATTGGTCATGAGTGTGTCGGTGCACCTTGTAGTCCAAATGTCATCGAGTAAAACTCATAGACACCGGCAGTCACAGGGACCCAAGCTCAGCAGCAGCTAGTTAATAAAGCTGTGAGAAAGCCCCACAATACAGAGTCATTCTGCAAACACCCATTGTTCAATACAATTCACATACAACAAAAAAAAAAAACAGCACAAAACAAAATCAGAAGCACTGTGCATATAAGGCTACCTTAAATAAACCACCCTAATAAAGTAAGCTGCCCCTGTATCTTTAGTCACACGTTAGCCTCCCATTACAGGCTTATATGCATTTCTGGGGAGAATGGATAACCCCTCATATAGGAACAGGATATTACCAGCTGATTCAGAAAATACTGTAGACGAAAAGTGGGTTCAATGAAATGGCACTTTTATGATTGAGGATTACATTTCAAATGAAAAAATAAACTTTACTTTCCTCTGCACAGACACAGATTTCCTTAAAATATTCTCCATTCCCACGACCAAAACCTTCACTATGTTGCTTCCATATTTTTTATCATTACATTTCCTCCCAAAAAAAATTAACCTTCAAAAAGACTACCTTACAGAGGGCCACAAATAAAATATCAATATATTTTGGTGTGTTTTCACCAATGTTGTCCACCAATGCAGAAATTTAGGCAACTAGGTTTCTGTCAGCATTCAGGTGTAGTGGTTAGTATGCACAGCAAACAGTGACTGTGGAATTTGGCAGGAAGGAGGAAACACTAAAGTTTACTTTCAATGTCCTCTCTTTCACTGACAAGAATCACAGACCCTAAAATACGGATGCTGTTTACACCAGCAACTAGCTGTGGCCAGACATATTCACAGGAGAGATATAATTCAGTAAATCGGAAACATCAACAACATCAGCAGGATGGGACTGCACCAAAATGACTTTCCTCCCTCAAGATGAGAATGCGATTTAAAAAAAAAAAAAAAAAGCGCTGATTCAAACTTTACAGAACCAATGATTCTATTTGTAGGCTTCCAAAAGGAAAGCGATCATAAAACAACCACAAATTCGACAAGCTATTGAATGATTTGGCCTTTGAATTTTCTTAATAAGTGTAAACAACGTGCGGAAAATTGAAACATAAAACGGCAACAGTGAGTGAAAAGACTTTCAAGTAAGGATGTGGTGATTCAAATCTCACTCATGTGGAAAAAAAAAAATTGCCACTGAATTCCGAGGCCATACCAGTCATGTGATTCAGCGGTTCTGTGGGAAGCAGCTACAGAGTGTAACAATTCCAGTGGAATTTCCCTTCTCACTCTCTAATCGGGCCAGAGTTTGGGCCACTCTCCATTGCCTGAGCGAACAGCATTCACTGATTCAATGCTTCTGAGAGAGGACCGCAAGTACATGCAGAGGAGTACGAGAATGCATCGACACTGAGCCTCATTCCCAGCCAATTTCATAGGAGACTCATTCCAGATCAAATCAACAGAGGTCTCCCGACTGACCATCTTCAATTCTGCTTCATGCTTTACGTAAATGTCATTGTACCCTGCAACTCGTGTACGAAAATTTCGGCTTGCATCTTCTTTAGTTGCTAAGGTATGAGGGCTTTAACAAAGGTGTTGCGGCCATAATAAACAAATGTTGCCAAAAAAATGGCTATGTTCCAAAAGTAATTATGTTTCAACTATGCACGCTACATGCTTGAAATTTTCAGGGAATGGTCTACCCCAGGGGTCTTCAACGTCGTTCCTGGGGACCCACTGTGTATGGTGGTTTTTGTTGCAGCCACAATTGTAATGGCAGGATTTTACAAAGCTGTTAATGTCTTAATTAGGCGTTTTTCATGTTTAGAGTTGTTCATTACTCCCTTTATCGAAATGCTACATAGAAACATCCATACATACTATGAAGAATAAAATACCCCAGAAGATAGTGTGTTTATTTCCTACTGCAAGAAATGTCAAGTAATATAACATTTCAAACAGATCAAATTAGACACTGAGGAAATCAGTGAACCCAAAATTAGGCTGCTGGACACAACTGTTTCAAGTTCTTTCAAAAAACTTCAGGTGAACTTAATTAGATTAACACAAGACTGATTTGACTCTTTACCATTTGCTTGTCAAATACATTTGTCATGATGTGCCAATTAGTTTTCACCAATTGGGAGCCAACTACATCAATAATTTGATTGGTTACATTTTTTTTCTCTCATTTTATGCTGTCATTTCCAATATATCGCAATGTGGGTATGGCATTTTTTTCTTATTCTTCCTGACAAACATAGAAATTTCTGTTAACCTTTGAGTTAAGAGGGTAAATAACTGCTCTAAACATTAAATTCAATTCAAACAACTTTATTAATCCCACAGGGGGCAATTGATTACGAGCAGCAGGTTGTCGTGGTACGCATAGCACAAAATAGATACTTCATAATCAGACAACAGACAATATCATACACCCCCACACCCAGAGGCTCACTGTGGAGTAAGTAAGAAGAATAAGAGCCTATGATAGCCTACAAAAAAAAATGCACTTAAATGCATTTAAGACAAATTAACAGCTTGTAAAAATCTTGTTAAAAATTGTGGTTGGAACAAAAACCAGCATACACAGTGGGTCCCCGGGAATGACGTTGAAGACCATTGGTCTACCCTATTATATGTCTTTAACTTCTAAAATTGTATTAAAAATTATTTCATTAATTGGAGCCCACTATATCATCATACTGAACCAAATCATACTGTCTTTATTTTTTTTTATTAATAATACTCATGTTATAGTAGTTTCACAGCAAGTGGGTGCATGTCAGAAAGAAAACAAAATTCCTGATTAGTGAGGCATTAAAAATGAAAAAAAAAAAAAAAAATTCCTATCTGTATTGCACGTGCATATTGCTCATGTCTGCCAGAGTTCACCTAAAAAACAATCATTCCACTGGAAAGAGCATGTTTTAACTAGTATCTGCACAGAGTATGAAGCTGGTACCTTGAAACCACATTTTACTACAAATGGACATTATAAAAAAAAACAGCCCTACAATTTAGCTGAGGCAATGTCAGAACATTCAAAGCTTTGAGGAAATTCAATAATGTCCTTCTCCAAATCCAGCGGAAGTGTACATTGCCTACATGTTGGTGTAAGGGGGGCATCAATGATCTTCAGAATATGCACAAGAGTAACCCAACAGATATCCTCTCTCCTGGGCCATAAGCAAGTCTTAGAGAGACTATGAAAGTGCATAGATGTTTCGCGCACATCTTGTTCCTCCTCCGATGTTGCAGGAATGCTGCCAATCCAGCACAGTAATTCATACAGGCACACAGTATATTTCCCAGGAACTGTATGTGCAGGACAGAGTCCTGATGTCACAGTGGTTTGTTCCATCACCTGTGAACAATTCCCACTCAAATCCACAATGAAACTTGAAACACCTGACACCCTGCTCACCCGCAAATGGTTTGATATTACTGGAACAAATGAGTGGTCATCTCGTTTGATACTTTAATGAATACATTTCTGGTTCAAGGTACCAACTTCGTATTTGGTGCATTTACTAAATAAAGCATCAGGCTTTTTGGCATGAATGTTTCCTGAGGAAACTGAAACACATGTGAAATATATATTTTTTTAAATGCCTGATTGAACATAAATATTGATTTCTTTCAGACACAGACCTAGTTGCTGAAAAAATACCATAACATAAGTATTATACATACAATTTTCAAAGATCTGATATGCTTCTGTGTGAACACTGAGTGGGCTCCAAGCAAAAAATAATTTTTTAAATACATTTTTCAGCAAGCCATAACTTGGCAAAAATGAAATTGTAATTCAACCGTTCTAGAAGTTTACCACATCTAATTGAGTGCAACAATCCCAGGGAATGTAAAGCATGTAGAAATAATGGTTCAAATGCAATGACTCTATGGATCTTCGCAATTTTTAGCAACAATCGTTTACTAGGGCCACTACCCCAATTTTAACGCCAACATATAGGAGAACTTAGAGCTCAAAATTTTGTACACAAGTTGTTGATTACAGTGACAAAACTACATGTGGTCAAGTCTTTCGACTAAAGGTTTCCAAAGTGACAAGCCCTTCAGTTTCCAAATATTTGATTGCAGAAAGATTTCATTGGCCAATTCAAAAGAGTAGAAAGTCTAGCTGGCAGACCGATAAACACAAGGCTTACCGAATTTAACTATTATTAATTAATTTTATTATTAATTATTAGTCTCATTTTGACTTCAACAGATGTGTTTAGTGTAAAAATGGTCAAATATTGTATAGCTTTAAAAACAGAACCAATCTGATACTACGAATGAAACTTGGTATGCTTTATCCTTAAATATGTGCCAATACATGGTAAAAATTTCAAGGCTGTCATTCACTGTCATCCAGTAGTTTTTGTGGTGAAATATGGGCTAGTTTTTGGAAAAACGTAAAATGTTCTAATATAAATAGGCCACTGGAACTGGAGGAAATGGTTATTTAAAACTTCTGACTGCTGCACACATGCATAAACATCAGTTTAGACATCATGAAAAATTTCAGATCTAGAAAACGTGCCATTCTCCCTCAGCAGTACTGCAAAGATACAGCAGAATTTCGTGAAATCGGTTCTCTCTTCATTTTGGGGGGTCAGTAGATGATCAGGGACTGAAGATACACCTTTTATAAAGCCAAAAATGAAACATTCAGGAATAATTTTCCCTATATGCAAGACTACAACCCTGCAGCATCATGACTTAGCTGTAAATAAGCATTCAAATTTGGTCAAAAATGCATTTTGCAAAAATCGGGGGGAAAAAACCCTGAAACTATAAATGGCCATATCTCAGCAACTACTGCACTTACAGACCTGAAAATTTGCAAACATTCATTCCTTGGGTAGTGCTTCAACTGTGATTTTTTTCAGACTTTTCTGAGACAGTGACCTGGGGCACTTCTCACAACTGGTTGATTTCGGATGGAATGACCCCTCTCTATAAAACGGGAACTCAGGCAGGCTCAAGCCCGTTAAGGGCCACGTTAAAATTAAATTAACGTTACAAAGATAGAGCTTCCAAACATTAAAGTTAGCCAGCTAACAGACCTAGCTAGCGCATACAGTGCGTCAAATGTTCTCAAACAACTTGAAACAGTCAGCTAGCAAGCTAGCTACATTTCATGAAAAAGACTGCATCTCCTCAATCAACTTCGCTAAGTTAGCGAGCTACTAGCTGTAACACTCCACTACTCCTCCAGCCAGCTGGCTAAATCCGATCGGAACTGAAACATTTCGATGTTACCTGCAACTCGGCCTTTTCCACGTCCCACTGCGCTCTCTCAACCTCAAAGCGGGCCCATTCATGCTGAAGGAAGTGCAAAATCCCCGGGATACTGTACTGAGCCCGGGCCGCCTCCCCTCCGTCGCCTTCGTGCAGCGGTCCTTTCCCACCGCCAGGCAAGACCGAGTTATTATTGTTGAAGAAGACGCCGGGCCCCGCTTGCTCATCCATGGCCAGGCCAGGAAAGAGGGCTCGACGTGCAAGAGGTTGGCACTAGTCTACTTCTCTTCCACTGAATGACCGGAATGGTTCTTCAGTGTCCCTAATCTAGCACCGCCTCAGCCTGAAAAGACGAAAAATATTATGGAAGTCTCCCCACCGGGATAGCTCTACAGCTAGCTGCTAACTCATTGCTGACAGCCAGCTGTCACGGGCTGACGTCAGGACACTAGACCATGCCCACGAAGTGCATCTTGGACTGATACTACGGTTCATGGGACTTGTAGTGTATGAGGTAAAAATGCCTTTCATATTGACAAAATCACTTCATTGACAGTACGAACAATGTTTTTATTTCATTCTCTAAATGGTAATTGTGGACCCTTAAGACCGATGTTGAAAACTACTGCGCTAAGGTTTTCGTAAATTCAAACAAGATTACGTGCATTACGCGCATCTGGCGCGACTAAGTGCACCTCAGACCACTGATATTTTTGCCTGGTTTTCAAGTGCCGCAGTCTGTTTCGCAACATTTAATTGCTCAATTAAAGCAGACTATCATACAGCTATACAGTTAACAGTGCAACTATTAAACAGTTACTTGAGACCAAACAGAATGTAGATATCAAGGGAAAAATAAATAAATAAATAAATAAATAAATAAATAAAAGAAAATCAAATAATAATAATAATAATAATGATAATAATTATACAAGCAATGTACAGTCTTACTGGATTGTACTAGACGCTGAAATGCGGCCAGCATAATTTGACGTCTCCAGTAGCCAGCTCGCTAGCTACAGAGCCACATAATAATAATAGTAATAATAAAATAAATAAATAAATTTATCACAAATTCCCACATCTCATCAGCATAAGTGCCTTTTCAAGTAGTGAACTCCAATAGCCTTATTCTCTCCACGGACAATCCTAAAACAAAAACAAAAACAAAAACAAAAACAGACAAACAAAAAACCATAATGAACTAGCATGCAGGGGATATTTGGACAAATTGCAAACAAACACCTAGATATATGCAAAGAAATATTTGACCCATGAAAAATCCCTCAGGTACTAGCAACTTAATATGTTAGTCCCTACCCATCAGCAAATTTCATGCACTCAAGAGCCAATTCAAGCAAGAGCACTCGGCTGGGGGAGCATCTGTGCACAAATATGTCCCCCCAACGGGCACCTTCTCCCTTTCAGCACCACCCCACCTCCCCAACATGACCAAAGGGGCCCCACCAGGGGCCAGGCAGACAAGTGGAGATCATGTCGTCGTTTGTGCCATCTTTGTACTGGAAGCGTTCGGAGGGATCACCAATATAAAAGAACAGGTTCTAATGAGACATTAACATTTATTAGCGTATTTGAGCCAATATAGGTCTTGGCTCAACATACAACTTGAATCACCTGGTTTATCAAGCTTGTTCTGGTTTAGGTTTCCATCAAGCATCATGCCAAAAATGAAGCAAATCCATGAATTACTTCCTGCTTTCCTGCGATGATGCCAAAATTTCTGCAGCGACAGCACCAGCAGCGGGGCCTTTTTCCAACACCATAATATCCCCCAAACGTCTTTCAGGGAAAATAATAAACATAATATTCTGCATTATAAGAACGTTTTGTGCTTGTACCTTCCCAACAGAGTGTGGGGAGGGAGTGTGGTGTTGCAGGTTACTGTGAGCCCTATGGACACACTTAAGTTAGGGTGCACCCCATGACTTCAGGCTGAAACTAGAAAAGGCTAAATTTTCTGAAGAAAATTTGTGTGCTTGCTTCAGCGAGAAAAGTTGAAGAGGTTGGCTTATAAAATGAATGTGCTTGGAAATTGAGAGACAAAGTAAATTGCTGAAGAAATATTGAAAACTGCTGAAATGTAAACACAAGACTTTAAAGCTGACAGTAATTGTTTAAGGAATTCTGACTTTTCAGCTACATCATGACCGAGTCTACTCCGCTTCAACCCAGCTGTAAAAAAAAAGGTCAATTGGAGTCAATGAGGTTGACGCAGGTCTCTCTATGGCTCTGTGCGTATCTAGGTCAACGTAGTGCATGCTGAAAAATTAGCTTTATGGCGGAGCAAATATGGCAGGCCACATTGGCAGACTGCCGCAGCTGTTGTTGCTTATAGCTCCTTGTCAGTGTCTCCCCCAGTCCCGAACTGTACAACGCTGACCTCGCCAAGTAGTGAAATCCTACTATTCGCGGTTCTCTGTTCATTTCTGTGCACTGTGTGTTCCCTAGCTAAATAGCTAATAATAGCAAGCTGCAAGATATCGTTAACACATGTTGTGATATTATTCACGGCTCCCTTTTTATTTCTGTGCTATTATTAGCTAGTTAGCTTGCGAACACACAGTGCACAGAACGTGTTCGAAACAGGTCGAACTTGAGTGTTGAAATTGCCATCACTGCAGATGACATAATCAATAGCTAACTAACGTTAACTATTGAACTACTCAATGAGTATGGAAAAGTTACGTCTGCTGGCTTAGCGAGGATGGCAGTTACATTCATTTTGATACCAATATTTCGCCTGTTTTCGATATGATTGTAAATATATCTAGCTAGTGCGAAAAGTTGCTTGCATATACTGGAATAGGAGCTCGAGCAATTCTTTTCTGCTTTGCAATTTTTTACTGTAACGTGTTCTCATGGACCCGCCCTGCAAGAAGACCGGTCTTTGCTGCCCTCAATGTGCTCTCTTGGAGCTGGTTTGAGAGACTGCACAAACGACGATACTGAAAATTCTTTCACTAAGTTTGACGCAGAAGAATGAGATTTGTCTAACAGTTGTATCAATCTTAATCCGAACAATGATAATGCTGAGGCCAGGAAAAAGTCCAGCAGAGGGCAGAATTGAACCGCAATACCGCTATGCAACAATTTCGCTGAGTCACTCTGAGCCATTTGAGTTAATGGTTAAAGCATTTGGTCCAACGGAGATTTTAGCTAAGGCCTCTCTTACATACTACTGCCTCTACATCAAAGATAGTAAGTCCAATGTACGAAATGGAGGTACCATACTGAAGAGGAGAGTCTGCTGAGCAAAATATGTCAAAATTGTGTGTGGTGCCAAAAATGCGGGAACATGAGCAAGTTATAAAACTGTGTTTTTCAGCTTCCCAACCAGAATTTTCTTGTCTCATTTAATATAGGAGTTAATGGAGTTTCGGTTTGTGCTCCTGTCACTTTTTGGCTCATACTGCCATAACCGTCTGTCCAGTTAGTTGCATAGTTACATTTTCATGACCAGCACAACTTTTGCTACAACTTGGATATAAAAATATTTATGTAGAGTGAAAACTGTGGGAGTTAGAGCAAGTTTAAGAGAAGACTTCTTGACGACTTTACAGCTATTTGTCACTCTAACAGTGACGTCACCACACTGTAAGTTCCCAGAATGTATTGTAACAGAAATTATTTTAAAAAATTACAATGAAAAAATTATACAAGTTAATAAAAATTTGAACGGTGAAGAAATTATACAAGCTTAACCTAACATTTTGCAGTTTGAATGACATTTCTAGCTAAAAGTATGACAGAGTACAAAAATAGCAGAAAATGGCTGAATCTAGAGAATCAGCACAAAAATGGCTTGACTTAATAGGACCCCAAAAAATGACATTTAAAATTAAATATCTCAAAAACTAAACAGAAAATCAAAAATCTGTACAGATGCAATGTAATTCAGAACAAGCTGAATTTTTTAGAGTTTGAACGGAATCAATAGCTTAAATGGTGTAGGAGGAGTTAGTCGGCTAAATTTAGACGGAAGAAGAAGAAGTAGTAGTAGTAAGAGAATAGAGTGTGCTGCTGCTGCTGAAACAAGCACACAATTACCACAATTATGTATTTATGACATCAATTCATATGAAAATATGCAGGCTCACTTATAAGACACAAGTGAGATTAAACATGATTTTATTTTGTAGTGCAGTTTTGAGCCTGATAAACATTTCAGAAAACAATGCATGATGTAGTGATAATACAGTATTTTACAGAATCTAAATGTTAAACACGTAAAACCAAACACTTAATGTGATGAACATTTTTCTCACGGATGTTATGAGTCCTTTGAAGACATTATTCCGTAATTCGCATGACAGTATATCTGACATATTTGTATCCATTTCCTTTCAGATTTTCTCCGCTGTGTACAGGGACCTATGAAGATTTAATCTACAGCTAAACATGCAAACAGAAAGGCCGACCTTACAAAACACATTCAACATCCTGATAAACATTCATTTAAGGTAAGGCCTTATCAGCGCACTTTCACTCATCCGATACCTTTTTTTTTTTTTGCTCCATGGACGCACAGACCGCTGTAGTTTGGCAGGCTTGATGCAACCACAATGCATTGCTTCAGAAGAATAGAGGAGGTGAATCAGAGCACTTGCTTACTACAGAGTACACAAGTCAAATACTAACAAGTGCTCTGATTCAGATATAGCCCAACAATAACATTCTTGCTCGCTCTAAAACCTAAACCGGAAAAATGTGGAAGTGACACCCTGCCCTCAGATTGGACATGTTAAAGATCTCCAGAACATAACTCTGGCCAAACATCCATGCAGAGCCCCATAACGACCCCAAAGACCCAGAGTGCAATGTTTTGAAATCATGGAACCCAACGTTTAGAGAGAGGCCACGGACCCCAGATGAGGGACCGATACCACAGATGCAGGTGCGAGGCATCTTTAACCCCTTACCTCCCGAGAAATGCCTTCATATTCCTAAGAGTACCGTATGGCACTCTCCAAGTTGCTATGCTTAGACCAATCAAAACATTTGTTTTAAGTTTCAGTTGGTTGCTATCCCATCTTAAGCAAACAGAACAAGCCTTATAGATTACATTTAAATAATCACATTGCATAGCTACACTTATATTTAGAGATTTTTTGTCCACCATCTTTAGAAATCAAAATGGCGGAAAAAATATTTATCAGCGATTCAGATGCATCGGACTTCGAACGCCTCTCGCCAGCGCATGCACACAAAATAATTTTTGAGCACCAAGTTGTCGTATAAAAAGATTTTTCATAAATATGTGAGCACTCGGAGGAGTCACAACAGATTTTTAATGATCTCTTTATAATTTCATCAATTAAAACGATCAGGTGCAAGTCCAAAATGTGTCCTACAACGTTTCAATGTAAAAATGTCGTTTAGCTTGTAGTTCGGCTTTTCAGAGCTTTTTGTGAAGGTGCTATAAAAAGTAGCTGAGAAGCTGAAACTGCTTCAGGAAGGAGGGGCCTGATTGGTGCTTCACTCCGGGGAGGTAAAGGGTTAAACTCTACCAAACTACAGCGTCTGTGGTTAAAGTGGCCTGGTAACCCCACAGAACACGATTCATTTGAAAGGACAAATATCTACATTTACCTCAAACCCATGTACTGCACAGAGATGTGTTTACATCTAACACATTGATACGATCCGTCAGTGCGCTTCACAGGAGAGCGAGGAAAGGTGTGCAGGAGTCAAATGGAATGATATCAAACGGTCTGGAGGAAATGGGGGAAACGGTCTTCAGGAATTAAATTAACCCCGTCACTACAAAAGCAGTCCTTTAAAAACACACCACTCCTAGCTCCAATGAGCCACACTACAGTACAAGGATCTGTATTTACACTTCAAGCAAAACCTGTTAAAATAATTCACCAAATGCTAGACCAAAGGGAAGGCTACTGAATAAATAAGAAATCAAGGCCTTATTAACGCAGACAAACAAAAACAGATAAGAGTAGGACAAAGTGCAGAAGGGAGGAGAGGAGAGGAGCACGGGAGCGGCGGCACAGTTAGAAGAAGCTCGTCTTGAGTTTGATTGTGGGCGGGGCCTGAACGGAGGGCGGGGGCTGTCTGGCTGCAGCCTTGGCCTTGCTGCTAGCCTGATTGGCCAGGATGGCAGTCTCCAGGCGGGTCTTCAGCTCGGGCGCCGCCCCGATGACAGTTTTGAAAGCAGCAGGGTAGAGCGGTCCGATGCGCATCAGGTCCTGCAGGGCGAACTCGTGCAGACCTTTCGAGGCCGGAGGGGCCGAAGAGAAGGCGTTCTCATCCAACAGGTACGAGATCAAGGTGGGGACCAACAGCGCCAGCAGCTGCACTCCTGTTCCAGTACAGAGAGAGGCAAAGTTACACAGACTTCCTGTTCCAATACAGAGAGAGGCAAAGTTACACAGACTTCCTGTTCCAGTACAGAGAGAGGCAAAGTTACACAGACTTCCTGTACCAGTACAGAGAGAGGCAAAGTTACACAGACTTCCTGTTCCAGTACAGAGAGAGGCAAAGTTACACAGACTTCCTGTTCCAGTACAGAGAGAGGCAAAGTTACACAGACTTCCTGTTCCACACAGACTTCCTGTTCCAGTACAGAGAGAGGCAAAGTTACACAGACTTCCTGTTCCAATACAGAGAGAGGCAAAGTTACACAGACTTCCTGTTCCAGTACAGAGAGAGGCAAAGTTACACAGACTTCCTGTTCCAGTACAGAGAGAGGCAAAGTTACACAGACTTCCTGTTCCAGTACAGAGAGAGGCAAAGTTACACAGACTTCCTGTTCCAGTACAGAGAGAGGCAAAGTTACACAGACTTCCTGTTCCAGTACAGAGAGAGGCAAAGTTACACAGACTTCCTGTTCCAGTACAGAGAGAGGCAAAGTTACACAGACTTCCTGTTCCAGTACAGAGAGAGGCAAAGTTACACAGACTTCCTGTTCCAGTACAGAGAGAGGCAAAGTTACACAGACTTCCTGCTCTAATACGGAGAAAAACAACATAACACACACTTCCTGTCCATGCAAAAGGCAATGTCACAGTATACACTTCCAGTCCAAGAAAAAAGACAGTGTTACACACACACTGCCTGTCAGAGAGAAAGGCAGTATTACACACACATTTCCTCTCTTAGAAAACAGCATTCTTACACACACTGTTACACTGGGCACTTCCTGTCTGAGAGAGAAGCGTTACACCCGACAGGAGTTGAGGCGGGACTCACGGTTCTGCTCCTCTCCCAGGGCCACCAGGCTCTCCAGCACCTTGATGCCCTCCTGCACAGCCTGCAGCTCGGCGGGGCCCTGGGGCCGCACCCGCTCCACGCCCTTCAGCTTCTCCACCAGCAGGGGCGCCAGAGCGTGGATGTAGGGTGTGGATAGGGCGCGGTTCGGGTGCTGGAACACGGACAGCAGCAGCTGGTAGCAGCGAGCCTGAATCTGGAGCAGGAACAGAGAGACAGGAAGTGGAGTGAAGCGGGGCTCGTACCAGGCCGGACGGGAGGAGGATATCCAATGTACCCCAAGTCTTGTACACCCCCCACCCTCCTCCCCTCCAGCCCCCCCGCCCCCCTCACCCAAACCAGACCCTTTTCACCTCCCAGCGAACTGTGCTCCATCACAGAGTCACAGACAGTTCTGCAGGCCAGGCCACAGTGCATTACCACAAGGCCAATGGGATCAATATTTCAGTAAGCACACCGGCCACATTCCAGCACTGCCTCTAACTGCAGCTCATCACAGGCCCATGACAGAGCCTCAGAGAGCCCACGAACACTGGACCTCTCTCCCTCTCCCAGAACCCGAGATCCCTTCTGAAACGGCTGACCTTAACACTGTTGTGGAGGGAGTCTCCTCAGCTCAATTCTGCAGAGACTACACTGTCTGACGCGGTGCGTCCCCTTATAAAAGCCTTTATTAGTCTTGCCCTGTTTCTGCCTGACTAGGTGTTTTCAGAACTCCACTGCTACCAATTACCAGTGCTGATCACTCTGTCGGTACTATATTCAGTTACAACCTTCTTCTAATAATAATAATAATAATTATAATAATAATAATTATTATTATTATTATAATGATAACAACAACAAAACAACAACAACAATGAATAATAATAATTATTATTACTACTATTATCATTATTGAAGTTGTAAGATCACCAAAAATGTTATCAGACTGTTTTTGACTGAGAATTCTAATGCTAATGTAATGATCACTCCTGGTAATTAAAAGCTTCAGAATACTAGACAGAATGGACGGAAAAAATATTGGAAAAAATGCGCAATTCTTCCGAGGAGCTGAAGGGTTTGTTGTTCAGTTCCCTCTGCCACTGAGGCCGACTCCGCAGCGAGGCCTTAAAATATCTCCAGAAACACGAGGAAGCACTGAAGGGTTACGTCAGCAGGAACCGTCTTTCACAGGACCCCTTAAACACCAGTAAGCCCTCAAGGGGTTTCATCCTGGTTATAAATACCCTTCCCAAAGCAGCACTGGCGACCGTCGTCAGACGCACCGGCCGGCCTGGAGACTCCAGCTGGTCTGCGGCAGAGGGCCTGTGGTCCCTTCACACTGCCGCAGCAGGAGCTTTACCAAACACAGCCGCACCCTCCAGCCCCACCCCGCACAGTCTCAGGACCTCCCGTGACCCAGCCGTCGACAGGACCGGCCAATGACTCCCCAAACTCACTCCTACCTCTCGCCGCGACTCAAATACTCACTCCTGTTTACAGAGAACATACACTGTATACAGCATTCTCTGACCACGTCTTCCCTGCTGGGTTTTTACTTCAACAGAAACCTACAAAAAGGGGTCAGCAGGTACCCAGCAATTTCGACAGCTGTGCAGTGATCTGTCAATCTTCAAAAAGCACACGGGCAGCCAATGAGAATGGAGCGAGGAGCAGCTCCCAAACTGAGCGGAGCAGAATCAAAGCGCCAATGCAGACGAGAGAACAATTATTTCTCCAGCCGTTTATCGCTGTTCATTCAATTAAATTCCTTCTTCCAATCATTAATACGACAACAGTTGCGATTAAGAGATGTTGGACCGTAAGCCCCGCCCAGGTGTTCAGGAGGGGATCCCTCCTCTTCCAAGATCATCAGTAAGAGATCATCACAGCGATCACGACAGTGTGACCTCGCCGGTCCACAGTATGAGATCTCCAGATACGAGAAACACCAGATCTCCTCACCTCCTCCACACCGCAATGAAGCCAAACCCTTTCCATCTGATCGAGAACTAAAGTCTGGCAGAAAGGATCCAGACTTCATCCTTTTACCAAACACAGCACTAACACAAGCCTCCCTTAACCTACTCTATGAATGTAACATTAAAGGTGCACTATACAAGTTTGTTTACTTTCACTTCTGTTGACATTCAAACTCAAACAAAACAGAGGTAACCCGCCCCTCCCTCCCATAGTTCCCTCCCTCCCATGCTTCCATAACTGTCAACTCTTGTCGGTGATTGGCTGGAATGGTTTGTTATGTTATGGGGCACAGCCTGTGCCCCTTGGGTTTATCTGCAGTTTGTGACGCCTGTGCGGTCTCCAGAGCCCGGTTTTTTTTTTTTTTTTTTTACAGTGAATTTAGGGGCAGGCAGCTAGCGGATCGTGGGGAGATGTCGGCAAATTGAGACAAAAATATAATCACGCAGAAAATAAACAAACTTGCATAGTGCACCTTTATTGAGGCCCATCCCAACACGTTTAACGACACAGCTTTGCACGCCTCTCCGATCCTCTAACAGGAGCGGGGTGCTGGAGTTCTGGGAGGGGTGTTCGTACCCAGGGGTCACTGGAGTTGAGCGCGTTGCGGAAGCGGTCAATGCAGCCCTTCTGTAGACAGGAAACGCCCACCAGCTCACTCCCCGCCGACAGCAGGAAGAGGGTGATAGCGGTTAGCATGCTGACCTCATCCACGTTAGGCCTGGACTCGTCTGAGGGAGAGAGAGACACAACCCCCAGGTACTTCAGTGCATGTTCACAAGTGCGGGAATGTGTGTGTGTGTGTGTGTGTGTGTGTGTGCGTTTGTGTGCGTGTGCATGCATGTGAGCATATATGTGTGTGTGTGTGTGTGCGTGCGTGTGAGCATGTGTGTGTGTGTGTGTGTGTGTGTGTGTAAGCATATGTGTGTGTCTGTGTGTGTAAGTGAGTGTGTGCGCATGCGCATGTGTGTGTGAGCACGCGCGTGTGTGTGTAAGCATATGTGTGTGTGTGTGTGTGTGTGTATATACCTGGTTGAGAGTACTCCAGCACAGAGGCCAGGCTGCTCCTGACCAGAGTGCTCCACTGTGAGTGTGTTTTCTCCACGCGGGACAGGGGGGATGTGATGACGGTTTTGATGCCCTGCAGGGCGGCTGACACTGGGGCTGGGACGGCGTTATCTGGGCTCTTCAGCGCCGTCTCCCTCAACACCCCCGTAATCAGGAACAGAACTGTGGGCAGGATGGTCATACTGCCTGCAGAGGCAAAACACAATCACATGAGTGTGAAACACAAAACACACACACACACACACACTCCAGGCATTACACACACAACACCCAACAACCCATGCATTTTGTTGGAAAAGATGTGGGCCATTTAAACCCCATAAAAATGGTACTCATGGTTTTAAAACAAGGGCAACAGTTAAGTTCATCACTTTTATTTACCCCCACATAAAGAAAACATTCCCATGTGTGAAAATACCCCTTCACCTTCTCTTCCCATTCAACTGCACCATCATTCTGAAGGCATTATTTATAGGGTACATCAAGACAGGGAAAATTGAAAAGGGAAAGAACACGACATGAACGATTTGAGCTCATTAGCGAACTAGCTGAGATTTATTCCCATGAAACAACCATAAAACGACAGTTAAAAGGTGGTCTGAAGGAGTCAAAATGCAAGTGAGTTCTTTGACACAAAGTTTGCACAGCGCCAGCTGTACTGACAGACTATATTCATTGATGTGCCGTTCAACCCACTGTGACGCAAATGCCTTGATTACAGACCAAAAAACCGCTGAACGAGGTGACGGATACCCCATTTACAACAAAAGCAATTATGAATTACGTTACGGTCACATGCATTTCCGTTTGTAAAGGCACAAAACTAAAGCACCTAAATACAGTGAGTGCATGTCTGTGCGCGTACGCACGCGTGTGTTTATGTCTGTGAGTGTGGGCGTGTGCGTTTTTATCCGCACCTGCAGGGGAGCAGAGCGAGGGCAGCTCTGCCAGGATGCTAACGGTTGCTGCCACCAGTCGGGCACTCTCATCGGGCAGCCCCTGGGTCCTGTAGGGCAGGTGGCTCGGCGAGTCGCTAACACGCGTGTTCAGCTGGGGCAGGTGGCGCACCAGGATGAACACCAGCAGCTCCAGAGCAGCGTACACCAGGGACTTCCCCGGGACGAGCTCCCCGCCGTCACCACCCTCTCCCAGGGCTAATACTCCGTCCTTCTCATTGGAGTCCTCTTCACCTGGAGGAGACAAGAGTGGCATTAATCACAATTCTGCACCCATAGCACTGAGGACAGGTCCACACCCTCAGTACATACTACCTTTCTACATCAGAGCTAACCGCTTCACCCACAGAGCAAAATTAAGTGCTACATCCAGGGCACCAACCACAGGGCTACACCCACAGCGCTAACCACAGCCCAATACCCGCAATGCTAACCAGCATGCTACACCCACAGCGCTAACCACAGCCTCATACCCACAATGCTAACCAGCATGCTACACCCACAGCGCTAACCACAGCCTAATGCCCACAATGCTAACCAGCATGCTACACCCACAGCGATAACCACATCCCAATACCCAAAATGCTAACCAGCATGCTACACCCACAGTGCTAACCATGGCCCAATACCCACAATGCTAAACAACATGCTACACCCACAGTGCTAACCACAGTCTTATACCCACAATGCTAACCAGCATGCTACACCCACAGTGCTAACCACATCCCAATACCCACAATGCTAACCAGCATGCTACACCAACAGCGCTAACCACATCCCAATACCCAAAATGCTAACCAGCATGCTACACCCACAGCGCTAACCAAGGCCCAATACCCACAATGCTAAACAACATGCTACACCCCCAGTGCTAACCACAGTCCTATACCCACAATGCTAACCAACATGCTACACCCACAGCGCCAACCAGAGCTCCTCAAACAGAGGGCTAACCACAGCTCTACACCCACAGTGTTACGCAGCATAAACACAATATTGTGTTAAAATGCAGGCGAAATGAGGCGTGGCGGAGAGTGACGCACTCTTCATGGCTCTCTGCTGCTGCAGGTGGTCCTGGGCGGCGTGAATGATGTCCTGCACCACGGCAGAGACCTGCAGCTGCACGGCGGGGGGGTCTCGGGTCAGCAGCAACCTGTGCAGCACATTCAGCAGCTCCACCCCCAGCAACTGAAACACAGACATCGGCCAATGGTAAACCTTTAAACCAATCACAGAGCCAATGGTAAACCTTCACACCAATCACACAGCCAATGGTAAACCTTTACACCAATCACACAGCCAATGGTAAACCTTTACACCAATCACACAGCCAATGGTAAACCTTTACACCAGGGGTGGGGAATCTTATCCAGAAAGGGCCTGTGTGGGTGCAGGCTTTCATTCCAACTAGGTAATTACACACCTGATTCTACTAATCAAGGTCCTTAGCAAAGATCCCAGAGGTTGATTAGTAGAATCGGGTGTGTAGCTGCTTGGTTGAAATAAAAGCCTGCACCCACACCGGCCCTTGCAGGATAAGGTTCCCCACCCCTGCTTTACACCAATCACACAGCCAATGGTAAACCTTTACACCAATCAATCAAACAGCCAATGGTAAACCTTTACACCAATCACACAGCCAATGGTAAACCTTTACACCAATCAAACAGCCAAAGGTAAACCTTTACACCAATCACACAGCCAATGGTAAACCTTTACACCAGTCACACAGCCAATGGTAAACCTTTACACCAATCACACAGCCAATGGTAAACCTTTACACCAATCACACACAGCCAATGGCTAAATGGTCCTTTAAAATCCCAGAGGTTGATTTTACACCAATCACACAGCCATGGTAAACCTTGACACCAATGGTAAACCTTGACACCAATCACACAGCCAACAGCCAAAGGTAAAGCCTTTACACCAATCACCCCTGCTTTACACCAATCACACAGCCAATGGTAAAAACCTTTACACCAATCACACAGCCAATGGTAAACCTTTCAAACAGCCAATGGTAAACCTTACACCAATCACAGCCAATGGAAAACCTTTACACCAATCACACAGCCAATGGTAAACCAATGTAAACCTTACCAATAAACCTCTTACACCAATCACAGCCAATGGTAAACCACACCAATCACACAGCCAAAGCCTTTACACCAATCACACAGCCAATGGTAAACCTTTACACCAATCACACACCAACCAATCACACAGCCACACAGCCAATGGTAAACCTTTACACCAATCACACAGCCAATGGTAAACCTTTAACCAATCACACAACCAATGGTCACACACCTAACTCCAGCCAATGGTAAACCCACAATGGTAAATCACTCAGCCAATGGTAAACCTTTACACCAATCACACAGCCAATGGTAAACCTTTACACCTATCACTCAGCCAATGGTAAACCTTTACACCAATCACACAGCCAATGGTAAACCTTTACACCTATCACTCAGCCAATGGTAAACCTTTACACCAATCACACAGCCAATGGTAAACCTTTACACCAATCACACAGCCAATGGTAAACCTTTACACCAATCACACAGCCAATGGTAAACCTTTACACCAATCACACAGCCAATGGTAATCCTTTACACCAATCACATAGCTAATGGCAAACCTTTACACCAATCACACAGCCAATGGTCAGCATTCACACAGCCAATGGTAAACCTTTACACCAATCACACAGCCAATGGTAAACCTTTACACCAATCACACAGCCAATGGTAAACCTTTACGCCAATCAAACAGCCAATGGTAAACCTTTACACCAATCACTCAGCCAATGGTAAACCTTTACACCAATCACACAGCCAATGGTAAACCTTTACACCAATCTTACACCAATCACAGCCAATGGTAAACCTTTACACCAATCACACAGCCAATGGTAAACCTTTACACCAATCACACAGCCAATGGTAAACCTTTACACCAATCACACAGCCAATGGTAAACCTTTACACCAATCACACAGCCAATGGTAAACCTTTACACCAATCACACAGCCAATGGTAAACCTTTACACCAATCACACAGCCAATGGTAAACCTTTACACCAATCACACAGCCAATGGCAAACCTTACACCAATCACACAGCCAATGGCAAACCTTTCACAATCACAACCATCTTCACACCAACCATCTTTACACCAATCACACAGCCAATGGAAACCTTTACACTAATCACACAGCCAATGGTAAACCTTTACACCAATCACACAGCCAATGGTAAACCTTTACACCAATCACACAGCCAATGGTAAGCCTTTACGCCAATCACTCAGTCAATGGTAAACCTTTACACCAATCACACACCTGATAGTAAACCTTTATACCAATCACACAACCAATGATAAACCTTCACACCAATCACACAGCCAATGGTAAACCTTTACACCAATCACACAGCCAATGGTAAACCTTTACACCAATCACACAGCCAATGGTAAACCTTTACACCAATCACACAGACAATGGTAAACCTTTACACCAATCACACAGCCAATGGTAAACCTTTACACCAATCACACAGCCAATGGTAAACCTTTACACCTATCACTCAGCCAATGGTAAGCCTTTACACCAATCACACAGCCAATGGTAAACCTTTACACCAATCACACAGCCAATGGAAACCTTTACACCAATCACACAGCCAATGGTAAACCTTTACACCAATCACACAGCCAATGGTAATCCTTTACACCAATCACATAGCTAATGGCAAACCTTTACACCAATCACACAGCCAATGGTCAGCATTCACACCAACCATCTTTACACCAATCACACAGCCAATGGAAACCTTTACACTAATCACACAGCCAATGGTAAACCTTTACACCAATCACACAGCCAATGGTAAACCTTTACACCAATCAAACAGCCAATGGTAAACCTTTACACCAATCACACAGCCAATGGAAACCTTTACACTAATCACACAGCCAATGGTAAACCTTTACACCAATCACACAGCCAATGGTAAACCTTTACACCAATCAAACAGCCAATGGTAAACCTTTACACCAATCACACAGCCAATGGTAAACCTTTACACCAATCACACACCTGATAGTAAACCTTTATACCAATCACACAACCAATGATAAACCTTTACACCAATCACACAGCCAATGGTAAACCTTTACACCAATCACACAGCCAATGGTAAACCTTTACACCAATCACACAGCCAATGGTAAACCTTTACGCCAATCACACAGACAATGGTAAACCTTTACACCAATCACACAGCCAGCCCATCTTTACACCAAATAAACCTATGTTCACTAACTGTTCTGAAATGTTCTTAAACAATATTCCAAAACAGTGTCTTGGAAACCATGGTTTACATTTATTCTTAGTTTTCACAGCAGTAATTGTCAATCCTTATTAAAATATATCACACTGTACACTATATAATGGTAAGGATGGCCTTTTCTTGCCATATGCAGATTGCAGCACTGGTACATTTTAATGTACGAGGCCACAGTTATGCATATTCTGACTTATTTTAAAATACCAACAATCTGAGATACAGTAATCAGCTCTTTTTAAAGGTGCCGCCTGTGCGGACTGAGGCTGGTAAAAGGAGTCCATTGTATTTTGGACCTTGGTCTCGGAATGACCTACAGGTTACCCTTCATCTAGACTCTCTCATCTACACCAATCACACAGCCAATGGTAAACCTTTACACCAATCACACAGCCAATGGTAAACCTTTACACCAATCACACAGCCAATGGTAAACCTTTACACCAATCACGCAGCCAATGGAAACCTTTACACCAATCATACAGCCAATGGTAAACCTTTACACCAATCACACAGCCAATGGTAATCCTTTACACCAATCACATAGCTAATGGCAAACCTTTACACCAATCACACAGCCATGGTGCATTCACAAACCATCTTTACACCAATCACACAGCCAATGGAAACCTTTACACTAATCACACAGCCAATGGTAAACCTTTACACCAATCACACAGCCAATGGTAAACCTTTACACCAATCACACAGCCAATGGTAAACCTTTACACCAATCAAACAGCCAATGGTAAACCTTTACACCAATCACTCAGTCAATGGTAAACCTTTACACCAATCACACACCTGATAGTAAACCTTTATACCAATCACACAACCAATGATAAACCTTCACACCAATCACACAGCCAATGGTAAACCTTTACACCAATCACACAGCCAATGGTAAACCTTTACACCAATCATACAGCCAATGGTAAACCTTTACACCAATCACACAGCCAATGGTAATCCTTTACACCAATCACATAGCTAATGGCAAACCTTTACACCAATCACACAGCCAATGGTCAGCATTCACACCAACCATCTTTACACCAATCACACAGCCAATGGAAACCTTTACACTAATCACACAGCCAATGGTAAACCTTTACACCAATCACACAGCCAATGGTAAACCTTTACACCAATCAAACAGCCAATGGTAAACCTTTACACCAATCACACAGCCAATGGAAACCTTTACACCAATCACACAGCCAATGGTAAACCTTTACACCAATCACACAGCCAATGGTAAACCTTTACACCAATCAAACAGCCAATGGTAAACCTTTACACCAATCACACAGCCAATGGTAAACCTTTACACCAATCACACACCTGATAGTAAACCTTTATACCAATCACACAACCAATGATAAACCTTTACACCAATCACAGCCATCGGTCAGCATTCACACCAACCATCTTTACACCAAATAATTCGCCCTATGTTCACTAACTGTTCTGAAATGTTCTTAAACAATATTCCAAAACAGTGTCTTGGAACTCCATGGTTTTCATTTATTGCTTAGTTTTCATGAGCAGTAATTGTCATATCCTTATTAAAATATAGTGTACACTGTACACTATATAACCTGGTACTGCAGGATGGCCTTTTCTTGCCATATGCAGATTGCAGCACTGGTACATTTTAATGTACGAGGCCATTTTGGGAAGGTTACCCAGTTATGCATATTCTGACTTATTTTAAAATACCAACAATCTGAGATACAGTAATCAGCTCTTTTAAAGGTGCCGCCTGTGCGGACTGAGGCTGGTAAAAGGAGTCCATTGTATTTTGGACCTTGGTCTCGGAATGACCTACAGGTTACCCTTCATCTAGACTCCCTCATCTCTAGTATTTTTAAACAAAAGTTAACCAGAGTCTGTCCCGCAAACTGTTCTTAATTTGTTGCAAAATAATCTTGATGCATTTTGCTTCTATGCACTATATATGTTTTGTGTATTTGCAACCCCTTTTTTGACATGTTGATCCCCCCCCCAATGTATTGTTTGGTATTTTATTGTATGTAATCAGCATGTTCTCCATGTGCAACTTTGCTGCCTTCTTGGCCAGGTAACCACTGAAAAAGAGATTTTTTTTAAATCTCAGTTGGCTTTTACCTGGTTAAATAAAGGTTAAATAAATAGATAAATGAAATAAAAATGCCCAGTGTACAGCACTATGATAGGACTCAGGGGGGGGGGGTGGGGGGTGGGGGTGGTCACCTGGTCCTCGGCGATGTGCATGCGCGCACACGGCGCCTCCATCAGGGTACAGAGAGCTTGCAGGCAGGACATGACATGCTCAATGGGCTCCTCGGGCCGGGGGAAGCACAGGAACTCGATACTGACACCTAGAGGAAAGGCACAGTACATCAGGGATGGGACGAGAGGCTTCATCGGCAGCCACAGAGCGTGAGCGTCATATTGGGATGAGACAGCGCACCCATACCCAGCAGCAGGTGCATCCGATCCTTCACCAGCTCCTCCTGGCCCTTGCTTGTAGCGGGCTGGGCCCCGGGGCCCCCGGAAGGGGCAGGAAGGGTCTCCTCGGGCTCCTCGCTGGCCCCGAACCCGGTGCTGCTGAGCCAGAGGGCCACGGCGTGCAGGACGGGGGCCCAGGAGGTACGGTAGTGCATGCGCGCCGTGTCGATGGTCTCGGGGGTGTAGAACGCCCCGCCTGTGACGGAGACGCAGAGATACAGTATGACAGGTGTGAGTGCAGCTGAGGAAGGGGCCAGCGCTCGGGTAACCACAGACACAGTCACAGGACTCTGCAGGACTGCTCACAAACTGCACTGGCTAATGACTCATTTCTGTCCTGCTAACACTGATCTTTCCAGAATCCCAGTCTGGTGTGGGACTGTCAGAGGGGTCTGACAGGGAGGTGAAGTTAGGGGTCTGGAGCGGATTCTGTGGGGTGCTGAGGGCTGGCACAGGGCATATAATCCGGAGGCAGCTGGCTGGTGTAGGGTGGAGTTCCCAAATTGAGAGTTGCGACATGAAGGTTCCAGAAAATATGGTCATGGAGCCATTTTGTTTCCATCGCATAATTGGGCAACATCTCAAAGTAAACGAGTTGTTTTGCTCCATTTTCTCTTTTCTCATGTCCGAACACTATCGACATGCAGTCTGTTCGACTTCGGTTTGTCGATGCCACTACTAACTGATTTATTGTTTTTCCCCCCAAAAGTAATACATTTCCCTTGCGAGAACAGAACGACAAAAATTCAACGATTTCCCTTGTGTGAAACGACTTGGTTTCCTGCAATGGATACAAAATGGCTCCTGTTCTTGAGTCATTGCAATTCTCCCTATCGAGGGACTCCAGTGTGGGGTAGTTAAAGAATTAAAGGGGTGTGAGGTTTGGGGAGGGGGGGTAAAACCTCGCTCAGTATTTACCCTCAGGGGGCAGCTGGCTGGCGAACTCGGCGGGCAGCGTCAGGAGGGCGTAGTCGCGCAGCGCGGCGAGCCACAGGCGGCTGAGGGACGGCAGCTCGGGCTGCACCAGTGTGATCAGGCTGTCGGGCGGCAGGACGTCCGGCTCCGCCCCCTCGTCTTCCTCCTCCTCATCACTCGCACGCGCCGCCTGGGCCGGCCGATTCTCCGCCTCCTTCTTAACCTTCATCGCAACAACGTACACCTACAGGAGGATGTGCATTCTTACGCTGAAATCAGCAAGTTGCTCATAGATGCACACGACTCAATCCATTCTCAGATTACCAAACAAACACTGAACTAATTTCTAGGACGTACACATACAATTCCAATCAAAGTTCAAATTTAATTACTCACTGAATGTTCACTGAGCTGCTATAGGGGAGCACAGTGTCTCTGAAGTACATTAAAGTTAAGATCTGCACAGTGACTCAGGTATTATGCTATATCCAAGAGCTGTGACTTTAAGCTGCACCAACACAGGCAAGTAGTGAGACTCAGGCAGCGTCCTCCACTAATATCAGCACCCTTTGTAAGTGTGAACTAAAGTGATTATAAATTAACACCTTTGCTGTTAATCCTCTAGATACTTAATTTAAATTATTAACAAAAATATAACCTTCGATTGAAATGTAAGGAATGAATGAGTAAAAATTACAGTAAGTAAACACTGCAACTTGTAAGTAAGTGTTACATCTTTAAGGAGTATTGCTGTGAATAAGCACTGTAAAATTAAGGTGTATTACTGTGGTTGAGTATTACATTTTTAAAGGTGTATTGCTGTAATTAAGCACTGTGACTATGAGGTGTACTGCTATAGCTAAGCATGGTGACTTTAAGATGTACTGAATCATGAAGGTAATGCGTCGGAGAGCCGGAGCCCGACCTCGGCCCAGGCTTTCAGCACTGCCAGCTTCTCCATGGTGGTGGCTCTCGCTGTACAGCTGGCTGGAGGACCCCTTCCCAGCCTGCACCTTGTCCAGCGAGGACACTAGCAGGTTGTGCACACGGCGCAGGTCGTTGAGGTCGCTGACCACTCCGCTGCCAATCCAAGTGCTGCACACCTGCAGTGGACAGGAAGGAGGCAGGTAAATCACTTTTCAGTGTGGTACCTGGAAATACTATGCTGCTAATGTACCAACACTCAAATATTAGGCATAGCAGTGAAACTTCCAGAAGCCTGTCATCACGTCTCTGAATGCGAGCCCCAGCAAACTCACCAAAACATTTCTATTCCATAGCAAAGCAATTACATCCACATTTCCAAAGCTGCAGTAGATGGATGCCATTTGTCCCCCACAAAATAGCTACCAGGCTCCAGCAATTACAGTTTGTCAAGAAGAAATGCACGATGTTGTTTAGCTAACAATGTTTGCCCGTTCCCGAGACTGCGATACAGGATTAATGACAACACAGGCTGAAAAATTTTGGGAACTACTTCTTTTCATGATTAGTTCACACTGTATCACAGAAAAATCATAGAGAGCCATCTCATTAAAACTGGCTCAGAATAACAAAGGGTCTTAAATCAGACAGATCCAATCATGCCGAGTACAGAAACAATGAGCGCTTAATTCATCTGCCAATTTTGATCAGTCATTTCATCTGTAATGACTGCATATCCAAAACAATGCGACGTCTGCGTTCTCACGCAAACAGACAAGCTGAATCACGAAGCCGGAATGTTCCATCAGAGGAAAATCCCAGATGAAAAGCTTACCTGGCAGGCCTTAGCAGTGATGTCAGAGGGCGTATCCGGGGAGAAGGCGGGACGCAAGGCGGCTCCCACCTACAGGACGTGACCAGAGAAACAGGAAGGAAGCTCAACCATCACTCCGTGGGAGGAGCCTGTGTTTTACTGTTGGCGCGCGGCTAACTGTGCGCTAGTGCACCACTAACACAGCAGAGCACCGAGCGCCACACCGAGAGCCAAAACAGCCGGTTCAGTTCAAAATCACATCGAGGGTTGGTGTAATAAGAGAGCTCAAGGGCAGGAAAGGCAGAACGTCACGGCGAACAAGTAAGGCGATGTACTGGGAGAGCTGGGTTAGCTGGTTGACAAGTAGGCCTTGCTCACCTATATCTAGAGGAGGTGACGTACCGGAAGGGCTGTGCTAGAGAGTATATCAACCTCACTTTAGCTTAGAAAGAGAAATGATGTACTGAGAAAGTTCATGACTCATATACGCTGGGTAAGAGAGGCGATGGATTTGCTGAGCTGTGTTAGCATGTTAGCAATCATTTCAAGCTCACATTAGCTTCATGCTAAAGCTGATGTCCTAAGAAAGCTTGTGACTCATGTAGGCAGGGTAAGAGATGAGATGTATTGCCTTGCCAGCACGTTAGCCAGCGTGTCAAGCTTATGTTAGTTTTGTAGTAAAAGAGATATCCTGGGAGAGTATGTGGATCACGTCGGTCGGGTACAAGATGAGTTGTATTAGCAGAACAGTGTTAGCACGTTAGCAAGTGAGTAAAGCTTATATTAGCTTAGGAATAATGGTAATGTACAGGGAAATCTCGTGACTCACATTGGCCTGGTACTGCTCCAGGATGACGTGTCCTGGGAACTCGGGCTCTGGAACAGCAGCAAACTTTTTGATGATGTCTTCAAGCGCCTGCAGCCCCGCCATGCGCAGCTGGTTACTGTGGTCTGTGGCGGCCATGAATGCCATGCGGATCAGATCCGACAGGTGAAGCACTAACAGGTCACCTGTTTAACGGGGAGCAGAGGGAGATACAAGAGTCTTTAGTGATGGAAATGTACCCAAGATTAAACCCGCAAATAAAACTGCCAGAAGAGATTGATACCAGAGAAGAAGGCTCCAAAAGCAAAGCGTAGCGAAACGGAGGCAGAGGCTAATGCCTTATTCCCCCAAACATCATTTCACAAAAAACATCACCTTGCACCACAAATTTCAATGTGCAATTACTAACGCCGATTCCAAAAAAGTTTGCACGCCATGTAAAATGTAAATAAGAAGAGAACACAATGATTTGCAATTCCTTTTTGGTCTATATTCACATTGAATACAGTGCAAAGACAAAATATTTTATGTTTAAACTGATGAACTGTATTGTATGTTTGGAAATATACACACATGCTGAATTTGATGCCACAACAAGTTCCAAAAAAGTTGGGACAGGTACATGTTTACCCAGCAGCGTGCGGTTACATGTTTAGAGGGCCTTCAGTAACCTTACCCTTTACCGTTCGACTGTCCTCTCGCTGTTCTCATTCAAGTTCGCCTGATTAACAATCAAATAATTTATCGACTGAACGACCAAGACCAATCCATTTTCCATGCAAAAAATCCGAAACTTTCGCTGACTTCACAGCAATTATTTTCACCATCACTCAGCTGTGCATCGTACCTTACAACGCCCTTTAGCTGTGACAACATTCAGAAGACAGAACAGATTCTAGTGGCTTATTGCTCAATGAGCCTCGCAAACCAATTTACGCAAATCTGTGCTGTTTCAGGAGCCACACGAGCGCAGAAATTATAAAGACATATTGATATTTTACGTAGTCATTTATGTGCGGAAGAAAACGTCTTATAATTTTGCGGTGCAATGTATAACAAGGGTTTCAAAAATAAATTAGACTATCGTCGGTTCTACCAATTAGTCTGAGCAACTGTTGCTAATCGGGAGAAGTAAACTGCGAGAGTTTTAGGTCATTAAGCTGTGAAAGGGGAGGGTATTGCTGGCCCTGTGTTTCTGCCGACGGACCGCCACTGTGTTTACCACTGTATTACATCACCTTTTCTTTTTACAACACTCAGTAAGTATTCGGGAACTGAGGACACCAATTGTTGAAGTTTTGAAAGCGGAATTCTTTCCCATTCTTGCTTGATATAGGACGACTTCCATTGCTCAACAGTCCGGGGTCTCCGTTTTCATATTTTGAGTTTCATAATGCACCACACATGTTCAATGGGAGACAGGTCTGGGCTGCAGGCAGGCCAGTCTAGCACCTGCACTCTTTTACTATGAAGCCACACTGTTGTAACACATGCAGAATGTGGCTCAAGTGGCATTGTCTTGCTGAAATAAGCAGGGACGTCCCTGAAAAAGACGTTGCTTGGATGGCAGCATATGTTGCTCCAAAACTGGTATGTACCTTTCATCTTTAGTAATGCCTTCACAGATGTGCAAGTTACCCATGCCATGGGCACTAATACATCCCCATACCATCACAGATGCTGGCTTTTGAACTTTGCGCTGATAACAATCTGGATGGTTTTCCTCTTTAGCCCGGAGGACATGATGTCCGTGATTTCAAAAAACAATTTGAAATGTGGACTCATCAGACCACAGCACACTTTTCCACTTCCCGTCAGTCCATCTCAGTTGAGCTCAGGCCCAGAGAAGTTGGCGGCGTTTCTGGATGTTACTGATATATGGCTTTCTTTTGGTATGGTAGAGTCTTAACTTGCACTTATAGATGCAGCAACGAACTGTGTTAACTGTCAATGGTTTTCCGAAGTGTTCCTGATCCCATGTAGTAATATCCATTACAGAATGATGTCAATTAATGTAGTGCCACCGAGGGCTCAAAGGTCACGGGCATTCAATGTTGGTTTTTGACCTTCCCCCTTGCATGCGGAGATTTCTCCGGATTCTCTGAATCTTTTGATGATATTGTGGATTGTTGATGGTGAAATCCCTAAATTATTTGTAATTTTTTGTGTTGCGAAAAAATTGTTCTTAACTTGTTGGACTATTTGCCCACGCAGTTATTCACAAATCGGTGAACCTCGCCCCATCCTTGCCAGTTAACGACTGAGCCTTTCAGGATGCTCTTTTTATATCCAATCATGACACTTTCACCGCTTTCCAATTAACCTGTAAAATGTTCCAGGAGTTTTTTCAGCATTCCTCAACTTTCCTGGCCTTTTGTTGCCTCTGTCCCAACTTTTTTGGAATGTGCAGCAGACATCAAATTCAAAATGAGTGTTTTTTTTTTTTTAAATTAAGTTTATGAGTTTAAACATTAAATAGTTTGTCTTTGTACTGTATTCAATTGAATATAGACCAAAAAGGGATAGCAAATAATCGTATTCTGCTCTTATATACTTCTTACATAGCATGGCGACTCTTTTGGAATCAAGGTTTGTACAGATCTAAAAACTGAACCTCAGAACCACAAAGCTATGGTATCGCAGCATAAAAACTAGACAGAGAAAATCAAGACCACATACATGAATGCACTGGTAACCAAAGCTGTTCCTGGTGATCTACCCTCCTGACAGTTTTCACTGAAGCCTTAATCTGACACACTCTAATCTACTAAACAGCTTTTCAACTAGATCTCTAGCTGTTGAGGAGAGCTTTATTATGGGAGGAGTGAAAACCTACAGGATGGTACTGGGTTTCCCAAACATAGACCATTCTGTGGCGGGTGCCACAGCTTCAATGTGGAGCGCTACAAGTTGATTCCCGGGAATTCTAAGTAAATGCGGAATAGCCGCGTGTGGACAATGCATGCGCAAGTTCTCTAAAGGAAAAAAAACGGGAAACTTTAAAAGTTACTGGGAGACGCGTAATTTGCACCCCCCTCCAAAGGAATTTGAGTAATCTCTCAACCCCCTCAACAAAATGAAAATCATCTCTGTTTAAAAAAATTGGTCTGCCACCACACATGACTTGCTGGTCGGTGGGAAACACTGTGGTAAGATCTCCCAGAACAGGGTTGGTGACCGCATCAGGGCCAGGTCAAGCGGTAACGGAGTTACAAAATTGGTGTATTTTGTATCATAGCTTCAAAACGAAGTAAGATAGAGTTAGAATTTAAATGGCTTTGTGTAGGTCTTCCCTAGTACTTGAAACAACAAAGTAGCTAATTTTGTTCATTTGATTTATTTCAGTTTTTTGCTGGTCGGTAACCGGCTAGTTTTTTGCCGTTTTCATCCAAAATAAATCAAATGAACAAAATTAGCTATTTTGCTGTTTGAAGTACTAGGAAAGACCGACACAAAGACATTTACATTCTAACTCCATCTTACTTCGTTTTGGAGCTATGATACAAATACACCAATTTTGTAACTCCGTTACCGCGTGACCTGGCCCAACAGTAACGGAACATGAAACATAAGCAGATGGTTTATGAGCCACTGGATGCCTACCCTTGGGGTTCCGGGCCTGGGCTGCCCGGGCCGCAGCCAGGTCGAAGTGGACCTTGTCGGCGTTCTCACAGAGCAGGATGATGCGGCACAGACAGTCGGCTGCAAACACACGCGTCACCCACCGGGGGGCCACAGAGGGCTTGGATTTATCGTCCTCGCCCAGCCCAGTGAACATGATGTCATCATCCATCTCGTCTTTCTTCTCCGCATCGTCATCGTCCTTCCGCATCTCCAGGGCGAGGGCCCCGCCCACCTCTGCGGGGGAGACCACCAAAGATCCCGTCACCCAGGGGAGGGCCCAGCGCCCGATGCAGCCGAGTGGCCCCCCAGTGTGGCCCTTGCACAGCCATGCATATACATGCGCAACACTACCTCTCAATGTCTCATCAACCTACACTACTGCTCAAAAAAAAATACATGTTAGTGTGCCATGCATTCACAAAACAGCAGTTTTAAGTCATGTGATTTAAGTCATTTAAGTCGCCTAAATTGCCACAATGCAAGGCGTTCAGAGTCAGCAGTGGAAAAGAATACGCAAATTTAGGATACTGACTTATATTTCTCAGTGAATCAAAAATGTGTTTTCGAAAAATAAAAAGGTAAATTAATCATTTCCATTTCCTATCAAAGGATGTGAGATCAACTGTGATTGGTGCACATTGGACCAAAAAAAATTGAGAAGCAAACCACAAATGCACTGCATCCTTTGGTAGTGTAGGGGTAGTGTCAGGTGTAAAACTGTGGAATCATATGGTGCCGGATTTAGAAAACATGCCTTAAATCTGTTCAGCAGTTATGACAGCAAAAAGTGGCCATTTGATCAATCTTAGGTTCCGATATTTTGTTAAAGAAATTAAATTTGAATTTAAATTCCTCCATCTCCGAATGCTGGAAAATAGTGTGAGCGCGAAACCTTTATAACAGCACTACAGATGCAGGAGATGCACACAGTAATGGCTCACCTGTGCTGGCAGCCAGGACGTCCTTGCACAGCTTCAGCCAATGGGAGAGCTTCTCCACAGCCAAGGAGGACAGCATGTGACCGAGGGTGTCATGGATGTCGGAGCAGAGCTTCCGGTCCGTCTCGCGGTCCAGCATGCCGAACAGCACGCCCTCCAAGCCCGTCTCTGTGATGTTCAGATCTGAGTGACACCCAGTCACCAGTCAGTTGCATCGCACAGTCACAGCACTATTCACACATCACTGATAACCTGCAGGGGACTGATTTCATTTCATTTACTGACGGGAAGCACCTCCGGAAACAAGGTAAAACTAAC